>QKWP01000063.1:150312-173948 GCA_003550325.1 Gigaspora rosea
TGTATTTATCGGGTACCCGATATATTTCAAATTAAAAAAAAAATTTAAGTAATAAAAATTAATTTTTTATATCATAAAGGATAAATTTTTTTGAATATATAGTATATGCATTGTAAACAATGATTTAGAATCATAATATATGTAGATTTAAAAATTATTTTTATTACATATACACATCGGGTACCCGATATATCCAAACTATACGATATATGTATGATAGGTCACCGATATGTAGTATTTTATATATTTTTCAATTATAGTAATATGGTACCCGATAGGCACCCGATATATTGGTTTTTGACCTGTGAAAGCTAGCTTTTCTAATTATAGTAAAATAAATTTATTAAAATTAACTAAAAATTTTATAAAAATTTATAGATTTTAGTTTTTATAATTATATATTTTTTAAATCTATATATATATGTATATATTTATGAACTAAATATAAAAATCACTGTAACTCAGTGAGTTATTAGTCAAATTTAAGGATTTTATTATTATTAGAATCAGAAAAACTAGCACTACAAAATTAAAAAAAAATTTATAGCTATTATATTAATAAAATATTTTGATAATTATAAATTAGTTTAAACCTTTAAAAATTAATTAAATTTTTTAATAAAAATTTTTAGTTTAAAAATTTAAATTTTATTATAAATTATTATAAAATATTAAAAATATTTTACAAAAAAATTAATTTATATTAAATATTTTACATTAAAAATAGTTTTATTAAAATTTAATAATAAAATTTTTAAATTTTATTATAAGTAAAATTTTGTATTAGACTTTAATAATTTTTTATTTTTAAATTCATTTTTGGGTTAATAAATAATAATAAATATAAATTTTATTAAAAAGATATGCTTCTAAAATTACAAGTAGGTTAAATAGATATATATTTATCTATTATAAAAATTTAAATTTCAGTTTTTTAACTATACTAAATTAAGCTTTTTGTACTAAATTTAGTACAGCTTACGGATACCCATTAATGTAATGTTTAAACCTATTTTAATAAGCAAATATTTAATATAGCAAATTAGTAATTTACTATGTAAGTACATATACAGACAGAAAAATATAACAATCAGGCTAGAAACATTCTAACTACTACAGATATTAGAGAATTAGTAATATAAAAGATTATTAAATATAATTTATTGTATTGATAATTTTAATTCAAGATTAAATTATTTTATATCTACTATTATTAATTGTTTTAAATATATATTTGATTTTATTTGAAATTTATTTTAAATAATATTTATAACATTATATAAATATACATTTATAAAAGATAATTTTTATTATTTATATCAATATATAATCATATATATATTAAGAAAAAAAAACTTAATATTTAAGGAAATATTCTTAATAATATATAATTCTTATACTTATACTAAATATTTATTATTATCTAAATTTTTATTATGCTTATGTTGCATCTATAGTAGTCACCTATCTAAAGTAGATACTTTAGACATCTAACGTAGCACCTGAAATTAATACATTCTGCTTAATTTTAGTAAGGTGCTACTTTATATATCTAAAGTAGCTACTTTAGATAGATCGCTACTTTAGATGCAATATGTACAAGTTTAATTTATCTAACAAGAAAGCTTCATCGGTATTGATCAATTAACGAATTTGATATGGTCAATTGGCACATAAATATTTCTATCGACCCCTTAATAAATGATCGGCAAAAATTTTAGCGTACAGTACGTACAATACAGTACGTATAGTACTGTACGTGGCACATCACTATTCCTGGCCCTTTGGAAAGAATAACTCTCGCTTTTACATGAACATAAATCATATAATTATACAAAATATCTACATTGAATATAAAACTTTATACACTATACATTATATACAACTAATATCAATCAATCATAACATCCTATTACTACCCGAAACTCTACTTAACCGCTCAGCCAAATTAACAAGCCGTTATACTCAGCCTAAATTTGGTCACATAAACCCTCCTACGTTGGTGCGGTAGGCTCTTCAATTTTTGGTTTGACACCGTATACTTCATCATTAGATCCTTAAACTCGGTTTGTTTCCGATAGATTCTTCAGTTCGATTTTTTTCGCAATTAGAAACTTCACTTCGTTTCCGATCACGAATCCACCAAATAATTATACCCAATATACCGGCCGTCCATGAGATACAATACGGTATCATATAGTGTAAATTGCCATTTCCAGGCGGGAAAAATAATGCAAAGACAATCAAAATTATGATTATAAGGTAAATTATAATCATATATATAGGTATTGAAAATATTCTAGGATTCGTATTCTTTAGCTTTTTCTTTAAAATCTAAATACAGTTAATAAATATTTTTTAGTATACTGAATAAGCAGAAAATAAAAAAATAAAAATTGAATATACACAATTTAACCTACATATAAGCAGTATGCGCTTGCACCGTGATAAATCATGGCAGAATATTGTGATGCGTCAGCGAAATAATCAGAAATATTATCAGAAATATTATATTTCGTTTTTATCAAAAAAATAAAGGATAAAATTAAACAATAAAAAAACTGTGCTGATAATTGATTGCACAATGTATCAGATCTTTTCCTATAAGAGGTAAACCATGAGGATATCCTTCTGGGCATGAATCCAGTTTCGGCCGCATATTTAATAACTCGTGAATAACTAAAAAATTAAAAGATATTAATTCAATATAATCAATTTTACATGATAATGTAATAATCATACGAACGTGAAAATCAGTGCACTAATGCATCCAAAACTAGAAATTGCAACAAGTATTGACATCAAAATTTCTCCAGTTTCACCAAACAATTCTTTACCGAAACGCATAGGAATTGGGGTATCTGTAACATTATACCCAACTACCGTTATAAAAGCAGCATTAGAGAAAAAACCTAAACAATAAATAATTTATATTAGAAAATGATAGATGAAACAATTCAAATGAATCAAAATAAAATCGAACCCCTACAGAGTAAAAAGGTAATGCCAACACTTATAAGGGAAGAATATTTAAGAATAACGGAAGGATATTCCAGATTATCAGATCTTGGTTTGAATTCTTCAATTAAATCTAGAAAAAAAAATTTTGGTATCATTCGTTTATAATCGAATTTTGTCTAATTAAGATAGTTGTAAAAATGTTTTCATACAATTTACATTGTTCCATCCTTATTTTTGCCAAAATGAAATATAATTAGTAATTTGTCAATTTTATGCTTAATATGATAATTAACACACCTTCATATGTCAATAAGACCTAGATATAAATGCTATTTAATTTTTGGTCAACCATTAAAAGAAAATTTAAATATCGGAATTATATAATTTACCTTTATTAAACCACTCCCATATGCTCCAAAATCAAATGGTGCATCAAAAATAGAATTCCAATGATCATGATTAATTCCTAATTTTACTATTCCAATGATGGAAATAATAAGTAAGGTAGTAATTTTAAAAATTACTAATGTGTGATTTATGATATCAGACACACGACCAGATAATATTTGATACAATGTTATAATGCATAACATTGTAACCGAAACGATCATGGTACTACAAAGTCAAAACATATTTTTATGTTAGTAAATTAAATCACATGTCGCTATTTGTTTATCAGTTTTGTACACTTAACCTATTGCTTATATGTTAAGTTGAGGAATATAACAATATATCTCTTGTTAATTTCTTATTGGCGTTAAAAGCCGTGTTTTACCAAATTATATTATAGATTCTATAAATTCAATCTCAAGTTATGAATAATGCTAACAACGATGTATGTGGCTGCCTCATCCAACCAGTCATAATACTATACCCGTATTAAATATACAAAACCGATAATAAAATTCAAATATTTTTCTTACATCCAATGAACGTCTAAATTGCCTCGAAAACAGTAAAGAAAGTATTGGGCGGAAGAAAAAGATTCAGCTACTATGATAAACGGAAATACGACACTATTATAATAAGTTGAAGTTGATTATTATTCACATGTACGTGTATGAATTTATGAGTATGTAGAAATTAACACACAATAACGCAACGAAGCTAAACACATGTCCAACATTGCGTTTCGGGTGAAATGCATCGGTAATGTATTTTTGTTCTCCTATTCCGCTAGGTAACGATCTAATTCCCAACTGTAATACAAATAAATCAAACAGTTGTATAAGATTGATGTTATATAATAAATCTTAACTGAAATTCGTTAATCATGATTTTCATCATTTTATTACTAATTTACAGTACCTCAATGTAAATTGAACTTCCTAAAAGACTAATAATGCCACAAATAACATAAAGTACCAAAGTAATTCCTGGTGATCGAACCAGTGTCCATATATTATTAGGATTGAAAGCATCTATTTAAAATAACAATAAGCTTAATACACCGTAAAAAAGGATTTAAAAATAAAAATTCAAGCAAACCTTCTCCAATAATATAGTTAAGATTATACCCTAACCCATATAGTATTCCTAAAGTTTTTTTACGGTTTGTAATTGTTTCGGTACAATTATTGATTGGTGTGTTTAAAATTGCACCATCATCTTTATCGAGTGATATTTCAAAATTCATATTAATTTAACGTTCTTTTTGAATTCAAATGAAGAAGTAGAAATTATTGAATGGCTGAAGGCATTTTAAATAGACAAAATCTTAGGATTTTAAGTTTTGTGTAAACATTATGAAGATCATGAAATTTGGAAATTTGTTGGACATAATAAATATGAATGTTAATTCTATATTTATATACAAATTTCCCTTTTCATGCTGCTATTTATACTCATTCCTAATTTAGCATTTCATTTATAACTAATCTTTACCATGATTAAATAAATATAACTTTAAATAAGTAATACAAGATTCAAACAAATAAATGCTGCGATTGAAGCTGGAAATGCTGAAGCTGGAGTCTGGGGTCCTCGATTTAAAAATATGAACCCTACCAAAATCCACTTATACTCTTTTATTATCGAAATTAACCTTAATCTTCTATTGAAAAAAAAACTAAGATAAAATAATTAAAATTCCCAGCTTCAGCTGCGACAATATAAAATTATATGAATTACCAATCACAGCTTTAAAAAATTGATATACACTCAAAGGCAAGTCTGATGCTTAAGATTTTTAATTTAAGGTCGTTTTTAGTTGATTTTTAGGTAAGTCATCATCCTTCGTTTAACTGCCACCCTGAAAATTAAACAAGCCAATCACAACGCAGTATAAACTTCGTTAATCATGTGATTAATGTTGATTAATGAGATTTGATCAAATATTCTTGGGACTATATTTGTTTGTTTAACCCCTCATGCCTGGCCTAAATATTGACGTTAACCTAATAATCAACTAAAAACGGCCTAATTGCACTCGAATAATGTATATAGGTTTCGAAATTAACTTATTTGAAAGTAAGTGGGTATTAAAAATCCTATTTCGCTTTTAAATTCCGAATCGGTAAATAAAATGAGTGTATCCTGAGAAAATTAGCTTTTTCTTTTCTTTCTTTTTTTTTGTTTTTTGATAATATATGATATTACCACATAATGTTATAAATTTACATTTTTAAGCATTAAATAAATTATTTGAAAAAGAAATATTAAACGTAAAAAATATCAATATTCAATGCGATTATGTAATAAGTAGAGATGAGATTCGTTATTTGTTCTTAGCCTAAATTAGGTCTAATTTTGGCAAAAAACAAAAGTATATATCTATATTTTAAAATCGTTGTTATCACAACTTAGTCGTAAACCTAGTCTATTGTCAAATGTTTATCATTTATTTTATATAGAAATAAGAGATATCTGTTTGATTATTTATTCAAATTCGTATATTTAAAAAAAAAACTTTAAATATTTGCGGAGACAGTAAAAAGTAACCACCTTCAAAAAAAAAAAGGGTCACTGCTTTTTAGTGATCTGTTTAATAACTTTGAAGTTTTGTATAATTGACCAATACCCGTATTCCGTTCTTTAAAGCACCCGGTGTGATGCGATTTTTTACAATTGAAAATATTTTAAATGACATCACATGATGTATAAATAAATATTTTATTAACAAATTGATCTACTTTGGAGAACGGAACATTGCAGTCACTAAACAATGAAAAAATCAAACACAACAAATAGGCAGACGTAATAAAGTCATAAATGGCAATAGAATATGTATAAATATTTGTTTCAATATGCAGATTAATAAACATTTAAGGTAGTCATGGCAGAAAAATGTCGTGTCTCGTGATTATCGATCTGATTATCGACTAATCGTCTTTTAAATGCAGAAATGTATGTAATAATTAAATCGATTATCATGAGATCGCGGAATTTTTCCTTCAATGACTAACCTATTTAAATATTTGCCATGAAAGGTGTTAAAGTAAGCCCATTCCTAATAATCTGATTGGATACAAAACTTGCCTTAATCAATAATAGAATACAGTAACACTCTCTATATTAGTCCCACCTGGAGCCTAGTCCTAAATGCACTCTCTATAAATGCACGTATTATTTAAATGCACAGTATAGTTTGGTCCAAACCTATAAAAACTCTATATATTTAGTACATTCTCTACAAAACGTACGCTTTTGTTTTTTTTTAATTATGGTCCGCGCGGGATGCAGTCACGCGCATGATCAGCAGGATAAGGTAGAGATTGAAATCGCTAACTTTCATGCATCATATGTACTGCGCAGAAAATCTAAAAACCTTAATCACTTTATACAGACTAACACATTTGAGATAAGCTAAACTTAGTAATGAGCTAAACTTAGTAATGGCTTATTTTAAATTTCAGAAGTATGCACAAAAAGTTATTATTAAGTATACATTATTCTTGGTGCATTGCTTTTATGCAAAGAATTGAAAGTTCTAAATTCTTCACTTTATTATATTGACAATTTAAGAAATTCATTTCCAATTTACAGTTGGTGCATTATCTCTACATAGATTTTTTAAAATTTGCATATATGTGGAACGATAAATAAATAAAAAGTTCTACATAGAAATGTGTGCATATTATTTTTATGCATATATTTTATGTACTGTACATCAATAACTAATTAGGAATTGGCCCATTCATGTAAATGCGATATGTTGATATGTTAATGCAGGCTAGATGATATGTTAATGCAGACAGGATGATACGTAATGCAGGCCAGAGATAAGCAAATGCAGGTCAAATGATCCATTAAAAATCCCGCGTGTTGCCCACCACTACTTAATGCACATATATATTCGGTCTCCAGAGCGTGCGCTTATAGATGTTTTACTGTATATCGTATGCATAATCATCTGTTATCCTAAATAGGTCACGGCCATGGCCAAAATATGGTCAATTACGTTGAATACATTATCCCATAGGAAAATTGCTCAAGAAAATTTTACTGCGCACCAATTTTCAAGAACAGAGGTGCTAGTGATGGGCAATGTACCGTAATGAGCTACCCCAGTAGGAACGTGAAAGATGAATCAATCAGATCGCTTCTAATAAGCGACGAGAATAAGATCTCCGGATCAGGTTAACGTGAAAATCACGATTTTTTTAAATAAGTGCTGATAACTCAAAATTTTCCTATGAAATATACTTGCTGGCCAAACCCGGACAAATCCCAAACCCCTAAAAAGTAATTGTTATTTATAAAAAATTAAATCAAACAAATAATTCGAAAATTTTATAAAAAATTAAATCAAACAAATAATTCTAAAATTTTATAATTCAAAAATTTTACAAGTATATCATCTATAGCTATAAGAAGATACTTGATTTATTTAAACAAAGATTATTAATAAAATTTTTGAGCTATGAGTTTGGCCAGACCCTTTGGGTTTGTCCACTTTAAGTTTACTTAAAGTGGACAAAACCCAAAGGGTCTGGCCAAACTCATTGCTCAAAAATTTTATTAATAATCTTTGTTTAAATAAATCAAGTATCTTCTTATAGCTATAGATGATATACTTGTAAAATTTTAGAATTACTTGTTTGATTTAATTTTTTATAAATAGCAGTTACTTTTTAGGGGTTTGTGATTTGTCTGGGTTTGGCTGGCAAGTATATATGAAACTCCTACTGCACATTAACAAAAAAATTCCTTGCAAAATTTTGGTAAAGAATAAGCCTTCCTCCAGCTATTACCCTAACCTTAACATAACAGTCATAGGATATGTTCCTTTAAAATAGACTTAAAATAAGTTTATAATAAAATTATAATAAAAACATATGAATTTACTATATACTTTTACTCATAATAAGGTTAAAATGCATTTCTTGGACTTTTACTAAGTGAAAAATGGGTTAAAGTTAGCACATTTTTTACTTAGTAAAAGGTTTGAAAAAATGTATTTCAACCTTGCTATGAATAGAATTATATGTTGAACAAGTTTATTTAGAGCCCAAAGCAGGTTATCTTGACAAAAAAAGGCATTTTATATTGCAAGTCAAAAATTTTTAACTCTAGCATATTGTTATATTTGTATAATTTTAGTATATTAGTATTAGTAAAATATTATATAGATATTAAAAATAGTATAAATTTTATTGAACCAACCAAATCTGTAATATTAGTTTTGTTAGAAGAACTTTTCTCTGTTCTTAAAAAGAAGCTATTTTCACTATAACTCCTATGATAGTATAATACCTTAGTACGTTATCATAGTACGTTATCATAGTACATTATCATAGTACATTATCATAGTACGTTATCATAGTACGTTATCTTAGTACGTTATCTTAGTACGATATCTTAGTACGTTATCTTAATACTTTATCTTAGTACGTTATATTAGAACGTTATCTTAATACGTTATTGTGAAAATCCCAAGTTTTTACAGATATATAAACCCTGTCTTTTCTCCCAAGACAGAGCAGGTTCTGTCCTTTAATTCGTTTCCTTTATAAAAATATTTGTATTTAAAAACTTATATTTAATAAACTGATATTATCCTTTAAAATATAAAGCCATCGCCTTTATATTCTTTGATCCTTTATCCATCGTATAAAGGACCTTTATTTTGTTGGTTATTAATTTCTTTGATTGAATTATTATTCTCTTATATTTTTGTCGACATATTATTTTCTTTAGTATTATTAATCTTGGATTTATTATCTTTTCTATTAACTTCTTTGATATTGTATACATTTCTTACTCTCTTACACGTTAAGTCAAGTGATATAGTTTCTTGCCTAAAAGTTACTATATTACAGTTTTGGCGATGACGACAGGACCTATAACTCTTTGTGTCAGTGATTTCCAATCTATTGTCTTAAACCCTTTGTATTTGTGATATTTTTTTCAGTTTAGTTTTTGAATTAAATTATTTGTGGTTAAAATTTTTTTTGGAATTATACTTTTTATATAGTTGCAACTCTTTCTTCTAAGTTTCTTTATTTTCTTTATTTCTTCTTTCTTTTCTTTTCTTTCTTCTTTATTCCTTTTAACTAGCTATATTAAACCAATTTTAAATTTTTCTTTATTCTTTCTTATTATCATAACACGAAGCTTCTTTTTAATTACACGAAACTCAATTTAAGTTACACAAAGTTTAAATTACTCATACTAGTTAGAATTATCTAGATCTTTAATTTTTAAGTAACATTACACAAAACAAAATTTTATAGTATAGAAGTTCTATTTTATATTATATATACTATCCTATAACTAATTTCTTAAAATATTAGTTAAATTTTAATCTATTATTATTATTTATTATCAAATTTCTTTAATTTTTTTCTATCTTCTCTCGTATACCTTAATATTAAATTCATACTTGCTATATGCAACCCTTCCCACAGAAATACTTTGATTTCGATTGGTATTTTCTTGATTATATTCCTACTAACGAGAAATATAATAATCTAATTGAAACCCTTAAATCTACTATTGACCAACTCCAATTCGGGTTGCCTTTAAACTCTCGACAAAACAATATTTTGTTTAAATACTCTAAATTCTCTGACTTTTCTTGGGGAAACAGCAAATCATATCCTACATCTGAAGACCTTTGGGGTAACAGACGAGTTATTGATCAAGGCTTCCAAACCCCGTCCTATCAAACTATTGACTATTTAGAATTTCCAACCCTGGATAATCCTCAAGGTATCCCTTATCCAACTACTGCAACACCACAAGTCAAAACCTTACCTCGACGTACTTATACTCCATACCTGTGTGCAAATTTGAAATTGTATAAAAAAGAATTACATAATAACATTAAATCAACTGACGGCATAAACGATCTATTTAAATATTGTCAACTTCATGGCTTTTCTACCTACTTTGATTAAACCTCTTTATGAATATTGACCAATACAAACAACAAATAGCTAATCATAATTTCTTACACGAAACTAATAGATCAATAAGCCGAAGAAGATATAAAGAGAGACCTGATCCCAGTTGTTCTGCTTGTCACCCTACCAACGAATACTATATTACTGAAGAATTTTATATATTTTGGAATTGGTTTCACCCTACTTATAGGGCTAAAAACCTTTCTGCTTATACTGTTGATTATTTTAACGACGCATACCAATTATCTATAACTGAAGATTTAACACCTCATATTTATCAATTAATAACTACCGTTTGATATCAAAATAACCAACCCCCACAAGAATTTGATTTAATTGTATCAGAAGTAATTGAAAAGTTGCAACAAACTTTTGGATTCATTAATTCTCCTGCACCAACAAAAATACTAGAAATAAATCATTCAGATAATTCAGAAGATTCCAACGGAGCTATTAACCTTGAAGACCATTCTGAAGAAAATTCTGAGGAAAACTGTGAAGAAAACTCTACATCTTCTCACACTTTCAATCCATCTATACCTACTATAAATAACCAAATTGAACAAAATCATAATCAAATAAGAAGAAGCCTACATAATACTAGACAAATTCTTAATCAAATAAAAGAAACAATAAAAAATAAAGACTATATCCTCACAACAGAAGAATCTAGCTCATCCACTTCCAATAATAATAGCTATCAAACTACATCTGATCATCCAAGTGATACCGACAACCTCCAATCTTCTGATATTAACTATTCAACTATCGATAAACCCAAATTAATAATTACTTTGACGATAATATTTTCTCTAGTCTTGTTAGTCAATTAGGAAATTTAACCATGTCTCAAAGTAGTAGAAATAACAATAGACGAACTGATCAAAATAATGAGCTGCTTCATTTTAATGATGATAATAGAATGACTAATTTATATATAAATGACAACTCTCAAAGAGGCACAGAAAATAGACAAGTACCTATTAGACCAAGTAATAGTAATGAAGAACGTCAAAATGATGATGATGATGATGATAATGAAGAGGATGAATTTAATGCTGAGGATGCTATAAAAAGTATTCTAGAAGGATTAAAAGAAATTGTTAATAATAATGCTAAAAGACCAACTGCAGCTACCAATCCAAAAGAATATAAAATGATTGACTTTCCTACTTTTTCTGGTAACCAAGATGAAGACCCGGTTGAATGGGTTGAAGCTTTTACTAGAGCATGTGTTGGTAATAACATTTCTGAAAATAGACGACTCGCTATAGTCTCTAATTTCTTTAAAGGCAATGCATTATCCTGGTATAATCAAAATCGGTTCAACTTTACCTACTGGGACAACGATACCCATGCAAACCACTCCTTCGTCCAACTTTTCTCTAGAAAGTTTAGAGATCCATTTAAAGTATCCCAATGGCATTATACATTAAGGAGTAGAAAACAAAAACCAGGAGAGACTGTCGATGCTTATAATTCTGCCCTTGAAGAGTTATGGCGAAGAGTCGATCCCAATAATAATTATCCTGAAGTAGACAAAATCCGACAATTTGTGGATGGATTGAGACAAGAATTCCAAATACCTGTACAATCAGAAAACCTGATAACTATTAATTAAGCAGTAAATAAAGCCAAAGCTATTGAAGTAGCTTACTCTAAAGGAAGTTCCTTATCGGCTTATTCCTTATTACCTACTACATACCAACCACAATTCTTTGGAGGATACACTGGTCTAAATCAACCTATCATGCCTGTTCAACCTCAACATAGTCTACGTGATAACTTAATGGAAGCAGTTCAATATGTTACTAGAACCATGCAGAATCAAAACCAAAATCGAAACTCTCAACTACAACAAAACAATACATCTCAAAACAATAATAACAATTATAGAAATAATAATAATAACTACAGAAATAACAATAACAATAATTATAGACCACCCCAACAAAGAAATAACAATTGTTTGAGATGTAATCGACCTGGTCACTTTGCTGCTAACTGTTCTGCCCCTTTCTGTACAAACTGTCAACAGATTGGACATGGCACTCGAAATTGCCATTTTAATCAAAATTGGAGGAATAACAACAATAACAATTATAACAACAACAATTACAACCGAAATAACAACCGTAATAATAATAATAACCGAAGAAACAATAACAATTATAATAACAATAATTTCAATAATAACAATAACAATCCCCCTCCCAACAATAATAGTAATCATAACAATAACCAAAACCAAAACAATAACAATAATTATAATAATAATAATAACAATAATGATAACAACCAACAAAGACAACATTTAAACTAGAAATAGCATCTCCAGAGGGTAAGCATGCTAAAGTCCGAAAACCCTCAATTGATAATAACAATGAAGATGTTTATTCATTCTTAATGGATAAAATTGATTTATTACTCGACCAAGAAGATGACAAAATTAACAAAAATAACAATAATATAAATGATAAATTTTATAATCTCTGGACAGATTATAATGAAACTATAGAAATATTGGGGATGAACTCGAATGAAATTGATTATTATCTTGAAGATAATAATCNTAAATTTTATAATCTCTGGACAGATTATAATGAAACTATAGAAATATTGGGGATGAACTCGAATGAAATTGATTATTATCTTGAAGATAATAATCAGAAAAATCAAGTTAAAGATGCATTATTTACTACTGCTGAAGTTTTGGGAAAAGAAATTAATGTTCTTATTGATACTGGTTCAAAAGGATGTGTGGTTACTAAACGCTTTCTTGATAAAATGGGTCGAAATATTGATGAACCAAGTAATGTCTGAGTTGTAGATATTACAGGTCACAAATCTGTTCCTTTAGGCAGAGTTAAGGACATTCCTATTCAACTTGGTACAAAAATTACATTAATCGATATGTTAGTAACAGAATCTAAAGAATATAATGTAGTCCTAGGAAATGAATATTTAGATAAAGTTCATGCAAGTATTGACTACTATGGAGAATTTATGAGTATTGGAATTACAGATCAGATAGAATATATTCCAATTTCTTGTAAACAACGGATTACAGATCCTGATACAGTATATCCAATTAATTTTAAGGACTATTATTCTAACCAGGAATTAGAGTTAGAATTAGAAGATAACAACCCTACCGAACCCATATACACCACTATTCAAGTTGGAGATACCTTTTCTCAACTTAATAAACAATTAATAGCTAATGTAAAAGTTGAAAATATCA
Organism: Gigaspora rosea; assembly: GCA_003550325.1. NCBI lineage: Eukaryota > Fungi > Glomeromycota > Glomeromycetes > Diversisporales > Gigasporaceae > Gigaspora > Gigaspora rosea. The sequence goes on from QKWP01000063.1 coordinate 163,864, forward strand.
ATAACCCTTTAAGTCCTCCTCCAGATGAAATATTTAAACTTATACAACCAGAAATCAAAGAAATAAAAGATAAAAAGAAAGAAGACCAGAAAATTTCTATCCCCATTACTGAAGATAAATCAACGCTTATTGGACATAATCTCAATAAACAACAAAAAGAAGATATAACTCGATTATTACTAGTAAATTCAAATATATTCGCCACAAAATTTTCTGAACTTCGAAAAACTAATGTCGTATATCATGGTATAAATACTGGTAATTCATATCCTATCAAACAAAGGGCATATAGAGCCTCCCCTGTAGAACAAGACCATATCCAAAAAGAAATTGAAATAATGGAAAAAGATGGTATAATTCGAAAATCAGAAAGTCCTTGGAGTTCCCCAGTTGTACTAGTCAAAAAGAAAAATGGAAAATTAAGATTCTGTGTTGATTTTAGAAAGTTAAACAGTACAACTAAAAAGGACACTTACCCTTTACCAAGAATTGATGAAATGTTGGATAATCTTGGAAGTGCTAAATGGTTTACTTTTCTTGATTTAATCTCCAGATATTGGCAAGTAGAAGTAAAAGAAAAAGACAAAGAAACGACTACTTTCATAACAAGATTTGGTCTTATGAGTTTAATGTAATGCCATTTGGACTCTGCAATGCCCCCTCTACATTTCAAAGACTCATGGACATTGTTCTACAACCAGTTTTATGGAAGAAAGCTATGGTATACATCGACAACGTTAATATTTACTCGAAAACATTCGAACAACATATAAAAGATATCCAGGAAGTATTCAATCTTATTAAAAATGCCAACCTTAGAATAAACCCAGAAAAATGTCATTTCTGTACCAATGAAATGCAATTTCTTGGTCACATAGTTGGAATTGAAGAAATCAAACCTGACCCCCAAAAGGTTAATAAACTCGACAAACTTCCACCCCGAAAAATATCTTGCAACTTAGAGCCTTTCTAGGCTTAGCATCGTCTATCGACAATTTATAGAAGGATTTTCTAAAAAGGCTGGATCTTTACTCAAATTACTTAGGAAAGATGAAGAATTTAAATGGAATGAACCACAACAAAAAGTATTTGATTGGCTCAAACAATGCTTAACCCAATCACCTATCTTACAATATTCCAATTACTCTGAACCTTTTATTCTATTCACGGACGCTTCTTATCAAGGACTTGGTGCAGTCCTATCCCAAATTAAAAATGGTTGAGAGCATGTAATTGCTTACGCTAGTCGAACTTTAACTCCTGCTGAACAAAATTATAGTACCGTCGAACTTGAATGTTTAGCAGTTATTTGGGCCATAAAATATTTTCGTCACTATATTCATAGAACAAGATTTACTCTAATTACCGATCATAAAGCTTTACAATGGTTACTTAATTCATGCACAATCAACAACAACAAAAGAATTACAAGATGGAGATTAACCCTACAAGAATATCAGTTTGATATTAAATATCGAGCTGGTAGCCAGAACAAAAATGCTGATTTTCTCTCACGCCTACCTGAATATTTAAAGGACAATGGATGAAAAACAATATAATCAGCTATATTAATACCTCTCCATTCTACAATTTAATACGGACACTACNTTTTATTGAAAAACAATAAATTATATCGACGAAATAAAGAAAAACCCCAAAGAGTAATCAAACATGACCAAAAACACATCATTCTATATACACTACACAACGAACAAGGAGTACATTTAGGAATTAGTACTACTTATAACAAAATAAAAGAACGATACTTTTGGCCTACTATGTATAATGACATTAGAGTACGTTCAGACATGTGATATTTGCCAACGTAGAGGTCATGAAGTAAAACGACAAAATCTACAATCGTTAGAAGTGAAATATCCATTCCACCAAGTTGGAATCGATATTAAAGGACCTTTAACACCTACAAAACAAGGCAACAGATACATTATTGTTGCAATGGATTATTTAACCAAATGGCCAGAAGCTAGAGCCGTAGCAGATACAAAAGCTACAACCGTAGCTAAATTTATTTATGAAGATATTGTTTGTCGACATGGGACCCCTACCATATTACTTTCTGACCGAGGATCCAATTTCATGAGTGAAGTAATAAAAGAATTGTGCCAAAATCTTCAAATAAAACATCATAAATCATCAGCATACCGACCTCAAACGAATGGGAAGATCGAATGATTTAATAGAACTATTGGTGAAGCTCTTGCTAAAATTACAAGTTATAAATACAAAGAATGGGATAAAATTCTACCTTCAATATTATTAGCTTATAGAACCATGAAACATGGTACTACCAAGTTCACACCATTTTCTCTTATTTATGGACGTGAAGCCAAATTACCAATAGAAACAATAATAGAATCTTATTATGAAGAAGATTTACTATTTCATGAAGCTTTATTGAAAAGAATATTTGAAATCGAAGATGTTTTAATTAAACAACAAAATGAGGCATCAGAAAATATAAAAACGGCACAACAAAATCAACAAAAACATCATGATAAACATATCAAACATGATAAATTAAAAATTGGTGACAAAGTTCTAGTTGCCAAATCTTTTCTTAAAAATGTATTTTCTGCAAAATTAGAAGAACAATTTATGGGACCCTACATAATCCATAATATATTAGATTTTGGAGTTTACAAATTACAAACTCTAGATGGTAAAAAGGTGAAAGATCCAGTTCATGGTGATAGATTAAAATTATACCATGACAGAAAAATTAAAGATCTTCCTGTATCCCAGATTATCATCGTACAAAAATCCTAAATCGTACAACTATAATTTTTATAAATACACCCCATGTTCAAAAATTTTCTTCAAATTTACTAAATCCTAAAATCCTTCAAATTCAAAAAAATATTCAAATTTAACTTAAATCTATTATTAATGGATTCTTTAACATTAAGAAATTTAATTTTAACAAGCTTTTCTATTGAAGCTATCACTGGAATTTACCAATTTTTAGACGAATGGAAACAAAAATCGTTTGATAATATGGAAATTCAAATATCAAAAGAATATATTACCTTAACTGACCATGAAGAAAGACACGAAAATGATATCAAAGAATTTTTACAATCTCTTTTAATGACCTCCACTGAGAATGAATTTGCCTTACCAATCTTTGATGAAATTGAAACAGATTCATCAATTTATTTGAATACAGAAAAAATAGAAATTTTAATCAAATCTTGGATGATCCTGTCCAAGAAAATGATAATTTAAATAACGAAGAATCTGAACCAATCATAGAAGAAAATGACCCAGTAGTAGAGAAAATAAAAAGAGACTTGAGTCACAATTCAACTCAGAATTATACACTTATCTCACCTTTTTCCACTACTGATCCAAGAATGCTCCTTCAGGAAATTATAGAGAAAATAGAGAAAATTCAAGGATTAGGTAAGAAGAAATTAAATCGAATTATCATCTCGAAGCTGTTTATTACTTAGGAAAACTTATAGAAGAAAACCAAGATCAACAATATGATTTTAAACAGATACTTAGAGAAAAATTTAAAAGAGCAAAGGCCTATAGACTCGAAACACAAGCAAAACGAACGTATGTTTTGTTTCAAAAATACGGTCTTATCAACCTATATGATTCTTTAAAAATTTACATGCCAGATCTAGAAAACCTATCGCCCGAACAATTTAAACAATTAATGAATTAAATTTCTTAATATTTTTTTTTCTTTATTATTTTTTTATTATATTATATATATTTTTTTTTACAACTATTTCCTTAATTTTGCGGAGCAAAATTTTCAAAGGAGGGAATAGTGTTATATTTGTATAATTTTAGTATATTAGTATTAGGAAAATATTATATAGATATTAAGAATAGTATAAATTTTATTGAACCAACCAAATCTGTAATATTAGTTTTGTTAGAAGAACTTTTCTCTGTTCTTAAAAAGAAGCTATTTTCACTATAACTCCTATGATAGTATGATACCTTAGTACGTTATCATAGTACGTTATCATAGTATGTTATCATAGTACGTTATCATAGTACGTTATCTTAGTACATTATCTTAGTACGATATTTTAGTACGTTATCTTAATACGTTATCTTAGTACGTTATATTAGAACGTTATCTTAATACGTTATTGTGAAAATCCCAAGATTTACAGATATATAAACCCTGTCTTTTCTCCCAAGACAGAGCAGGTTCTGTCCTTTAATTCTTTTCCTTTATAAAAATATTTGTACTTAAAAACTTATATTTAATAAACTGATATTATCCTTTAAAATATAAAGCAATCGCCTTTATATTCTTTGATCCTTTATCCATCGTATAAAGGACCTTTATTTTGTTGGTTATTAATTTCTTTGGTTGAATTATTATTCTCTTATATTTTTGTCAACATATTATTTTCTTTAGTATTATTAATCTTGGATTTATTATCTTTTACTATTGACTTCTTTGATATTGCATACATTTCTTACTCTCTTACACGTTAAGTCAAGTGATATAGTTTCTTGCCTAAAAGTTACTATATTACAATATAGCTAATCTACTTTTTTGTTAAGATAACCTATATTTTGCTACTAAGTAAAGTTGTTCAGAGAACTATTTTATATATAATTTCTGTTTCAAAATTAGTAAATATTTGTTTTTGACAAAGTTATATTTTGAAATAGTGCAAAATTAGCAAGATTTTGATATAGTTTTTAAGCTTAAATTTTTTTTCTTGTTTTATATATTAGTATTTAATTTTAAGTTAATTAGTTAACAATTATAGGGCATTTCCTTTTGAAATAAGTTTATAATAAAATTATAATAAAAATATATGAATTTACTACAAACTTTGAGCTGAAGATCTTTTCAGCTTAACAAATATATAAAACAAGTAAAGAAAAAAATTTGAGCTTAAAAAATATATTAAAATTTTGTTAATTTTGCACTATTTCAAAATGTAACTTTGTCAAAAACAAAAATTTTAAATTAGCAATTATTGTAAAATCATACTCTAAACAAATTTACTTATATGACAAAAGTAGGTTACCTTGTAAGAAAAATGAGTTAGCTATATGCTAAAGTTGAAAATATTTGGTTTGCAATATAAATCACCTTTTTTTGTTAAGATAACATGCTTTGAACCTCTAAGTAAACTTGTTCAGCATGTAATTCTACTTGTACTAAAGTTGAAATGCATTTCTTTGGACGTTTTACAAGTAAAAAATGGGGTTAAAGTTAGATAACTATAGTTATATGGTTAGAGGTTATTTCCAAATGATCCAATTTTGAATGACCTCAAATAACTAGTTATTTTGAGATTATTTGAGATTTGAGATTATTTGAAATATTGGCAAATAACTAGACCATTTACTATTACTAGGTATAAATGCAAACATTATATTGCCAAATACTCACATATTATTCTTTTTTATTTATAGCTTAAATATACAGATTGAAAGCATCGTTCATTAATCTGATTACTGTGCTATTAACCTATAATAAATAAGTTGAATACTTCTTAATTCACAGCTATGATAATAAATTGAACAACATCAGACCAATCGAAGCATGAAAATATGAAATTGGTAGATTTAAAAGAAGGGTCTCTTTAGCTACTTTAGAATATGTGAATAAATGTTCTAGAAAGAAGAATTTATTTAGAAACTTATGTATTTGTAGCACCTATAAACTACCCTGAGCAACTTTATATACAGTGTGCTATTAATTATTGCATCAAATTTGGTAACTTATCTAAAATACTAAAGCAAATTTTTCATATTGTTTCAATAATTGGGCCATTGCATATATTCTTAAATAGTTATAACAATGTATTTTTTGAAAAATATACATTTTTTGACTAACTTTTTTATAAGTGTTCAAACATACTAAGGTTTTGATACAAAAGCCAAAACATTATAAGATTAATTTTTTACTTGAATTAGCTTTTTAGTAATTTCTGAGTACATTCAATGATTCTGCAAAAATTTGAAGGATCCAATGATCTAGAAGCCAGTTACCTCATAAACTTGTTAGACAATATTATTCTACTAGTTGAAATTTCTATCCTGCTATCTTTATAGTAAAAATTGGACAGTATTTAATAAGGCATTGTTTTGTTTATAGACTATTTTTTATCAATATAAGTATAAATTATAAAAAATTACTATTAGCATTTTTCAATGATACTTTTTTTTGATCTAGTACTAACCATCCTATTTCACAAGCTTTTAAAAGTTATATTCATATTTTAATAATTATTATATAGAGAATTTCTATAGCTTACTCTAAAGGCAAATACAAAAATTGGATACTTTATCAAATTATTTGACAAATATAAGTAATAGACCAGATACATATCAGAAATTCTTTCACTAATACTTTTTTTAGCTATTTCAAATGATACAAATTCATAGCCAAAAATATATAAGCTTTTATTACTTGAAGCTCAAGTTGACATTAAAATTCTGGCGATGGCTTGGAGTATAACATACATATCTCAAAAAGATAAAATCTTGTGATTTTGAGAATTGTGCAGATAATTATAAGGTAGGTAATATTTTAATATATGGGCATACTTATCACTTTGGATGTTTTTAATTTAGGTTAGAAAGTTGATATAAGTATTGTATCAAGTATCTTTTAAGCAGTATTGAAGCAAATTGTAAAAGTTATTAGAAAACTTTAAACAAATTTGATCATATAGTCACAGCTACGAATACAAGTAAATCAAATAATAGTATAATCATTAATACCATAATACTGATATAGGTAGCAAAAATTTATCTTTAGATAGTAATGTAAATATACTTTTCATTAGTGCAATAAGTAATTTAACAAGTGCATAAATTGTAATTTTTTCAATAAAAAAAATAAAAGATAAATTTTTAAAAATAAACTTCTTATTTATCATTACTTTGAATTAAGTGAATCAATTACAAAATTATTATGGTATATATTTTTTAATTTTTACAAATCAATTAATAAATAATTAATAATAAAAATTATACACATGTAGTAGTATTTTATGGATAACAGAAAATTTAAAAGTTATATTATTATTAGATAATGATTATTACTATAATATTGATATAATCTGTAATATTTTAATATAATTTATGCTGCCTTTAATTGAGCAAAATTGCTGTATTCCATAAAAATGACCTATGAAAAAATAATTAATTACAGAGAAAGCTTGCTATGTTTATCTGAAAACTAATTGATATGTGGTCTCATGTGACCATGCAAGAAATTTATTTGTAGTCACTCCTTTATATATTCTACAATAGAATATGACCAACTTGATGATTATATGTAATATTGTTCTTGCTTTTGCACTGCACTGGCTTGCACTTGTTCATGAGACTATTATACAAAATGCTTTCAAATTTGTACTATATTTGTGCATAATAACATCCTCTGCACATTATTTTGGGTCTCTGCATGCTATTTTGAAATGTGTATGCATCTTATTTTGAATTTTTGTAATTCTGTACTGGTATCTGCATGGGCACTATAATAATACTAAATCAGCAACAGCAGTTCAAGAATTAATAAAAAGAAGATTATCTCTTGCATTGTTAGTAGAGGTGCAGGCAAAATTTGGATTATTGGGATGTGCCATGTTGAAACCCAGTTATAACTAGCTATAGCTAGTCAATTAAAAATGCAGCAAACCTACAACTTCACAAAAATAGTTATAGCATTATACAATGTTTATATCCAATTAGAATTAAGATTTTGTAAACAAATGCAAAACTTGAATATAAATTATACTCTATATACTTTGTATTATGTTTTTAGTAAAATAATTTTTTATTTTTGTTGAATTTAGCATACGTATTTTGAACCTTTATTATATTCTAAAAGATTAAATTAAGTAAGAGGTATATATTATTTTAGAATATGTATATGTACTATTTTGAGCAAAATAGCTAAATTTTTTAAAAAGTAAAAATCTAAATTAATACTTCAGCCTGCTATTACATACAAATATAGTAATTGACTTTTTTAAGAACAGAATCAGTATTTATTTTTATATATACAAAAGTGTGCACACATATGCAAATCTAATCAAAATTTTAAATAAAGCAATTTGATTAGATCTGCACATGTGCACACACTTTTGTGTAGAACTACTCAGGATTTTTACTAAACTTTTTATACTCACTTGAAGTATATATAATTATCACAGGTCAAAATTGTACACATTGGTATAATATCAGGTACCCGATATGTATAGAATATGTAAACGCTATGTCACCGATATGTGTAAGATATATTTATACACATACCTGATATGTACCTGACTAATATCGCATATCGGACACATGTCAGACACATATAGTACACATATAGTAGACATGCCGTACACATGCTGTATATATATCACATATATAAATTCTGTAATACATCATGTATCTGGTATATATTATAGGATATCCGATATGTATAGTTTCATATAGAATATCAGACACATGTCGGACACATATAGTACACATATAGAATATATGCTATATAAATATCAGGTATATATTACTCTGTAATAATATTATAATGGTAATATTACTACTTTATTTTAATTTATTAAAAATATACATACTAATTAAGTCATTTAAAATTTTTTATTTATATAATATAGATAATGAACATTTTAAGCATTTGCTTTTAACTAATACAATTATACAATTAATACAAAATTAACAAGAATCCAACAAACTAACCTTAATCACATAATTTATACTAAAAAAAATCTAATGCTAACTAATATGCCCTAACTCTAACGGTAAAAGTAATAATTTTAATTAATATATATGCTAGCAAATTGTCAATTTGCTACTGTATTTACAATATTAGCAACTACATATATATTAATTAAAAATAAAATATAAAATATAAAAGAATTTAAAATCAATGATCTCATAGTGAGCCGGAAGATAAAGACATATAAAAAATATAAGCCAGCAGACTTAGCAAGATAGTTATCCATTACATTCATATGGCTAGAGCTTGCCAGAGGTTTTACTACTTATATTTACACCGTCTACAATCATATATGGATTTTAAATTCAATTAATATATATGCTAGCAAATTGCCAATTTGCTATTCACAGTATCAGCAACTACATATATATTAATTAAGAAAACTAACAAGGTCCCAAGCTAAAATCTACAAGACACCCCAAAACGCACCAAGCAACGTTGAAATCAGCGACAAACTACCTGAGACAACCTTGAACTCACACAGAGAACACCCAAGAAAACTGCCAGGGCTCCCAAAACAAAATCTATGACAAGAAGCCCTGAAACATATCTGAAGCAATGTCGAAATCAGCGACAAGACACTATGTAGTCATACAAGAAACGTCCAAAAAAACAAACAGGCACCCAAAGTGAAATCTCTGAATCGCACCCGAAGCAATGTTGAAATCACTCGAAGAACCTAAAAAAGAGAAAAAATAAAGAGTAGTTTGTAAAACTAGGGCGCGTCAACAAAAATATGTGAAAAAGAAAAACAACTATGCCGCTAGTGATGAATAATACACCGAAATAGTCGACACCAATGGCGAAGCACTGACTAATGACTCCAACGCCGAAATATGAAACTGCTATCTAAAGAACCTAAAAAAAGGTTAGTATTCAAACTAAAACGCGATACTAACTAACGACGCCAACAACGAAAAAATGTACATACCGAAATGGTCTACACCAACAGCGGCGAAAGAAGTTGCGGCATCAATAAATAGCCAGCGATAGAAGTTCTGAAGAAAGAAAAATAAAAAATGACAGAAACCTCTACTTTTTTCTTTTGGGCTTACTTTCGCCAGGTAGGATGTTCTTTCAGGCTTGTTTGTTGCTGGAGACATAGCTCGCCCAACTCCCAACAAAATTAAACAAATTGTAACGGCTGAGAATGTCTGAAAGACCAAGGAAAAGAAACCGAGAAGTCAGCACCAATGACAAAGAAAGGTTCCTGAAAAGTGTAATGGGGAAAATAAATTAAATAAAATATATAAGTTATTAAAAAAAAACTTAAAAATTATAATAATAATAATAATAATAATAATAATAATAATAATAATAATATTTAAAAAAAAATAAA
>QKWP01000063.1:174488-240340 GCA_003550325.1 Gigaspora rosea
AAAAAAAAAAAAAAAAAAAAAAAAAAAAAAAAAAAAAAAAAAAAAAAAAAAAAAAAAAAACAAATATAAATTAATAAAAAAGTAAAAAAAATGAATAATAAGTCATAAAAAAGTAAAAAAAAAATAACGAATATAAAATTAATAAAAAAGTAAAAAAAAATGAATAATAATAAAAAAAGTAAAAAAATAATGAATAATAACTTAATAAAAAAGTATAAAAAAAAACAAATAATATAAAAAAGTAAAAAAAAATTGAAAAAAGATGAATAATAATCGAATAATAATTGAATAGTAATAAAAAAGTAAATAAAAAAGAATAATAATCGAATAATAATAAAAAAGTAAAAAAAAAACAAATAATAATAAAAAAGTAAAAAAACAAATAATACAAAAAACATGTTTGCTTTATTTATTTATCCTGCGCATATATGCAATATGGTGAGAATAAAAATTCCAGCCTTATTATGACGCCTTTTAGGGTTGAATAGATATTTTTAGGTGGGTAAGTTTCATAGACATACTATATAGAGATAACCAGAAATTTACTTTTTATTCCTACCATTGCATATATGCGCTATAGATGCAATCCGTTATATCACTTTTAAACTGTATTTATCGGGTACCCGATATATATCAAATTAATAAAAACTTTTAAGTAGTAAAAATTATTTTTTATATCGTAAAGAATAAATTTTTTTGAATATATAGAATATCTGCATTGTAAACAATGATTTAGAATACAATAAATATATGTAGATTTAAAAATTATTTTTATTACATATACACATCGGGTACCTGATATATCCAAACTATACGATATATGTATAGTAGGTCACCGATATGTAGTATTTTATATATTTTTCAATTATAGTAATATGGTACCCAATAGGTACCCGATATATTGGTTTTTGACCTGTATATCCAATAGGTGATCACAATTTAATGTAAAATAATACAATTAGAATTGAAAAAAATTAGAAAAAACTGCTTGTTTTTGAAAAGTAGAATAAAAAAGCACCTTTTGCATTCTAACAAACAAATTTTTTCAAGCAATTTTACTACATAAATATAAACTTCAACTCTACACTAACCCTAACCTAATATAAATAACTTTAAAAATTTGTCACATATTATGTAGACATGAAATTTTTTGGGAGAAGGCAATTTTGTTTATATATAACTACCTAAAACCTACCTAATCTTAATTTAAAAAGATTCTAATCTAAAGTTAATTAGATAAAATATATAAAGAGGTGGTCAATTAAAACAAGGTTTATGCATTTGTTGCAAAAATGAATTAACAATACTATTGAATAAAGCAGTTATTGTTACAGATAATAATTTAAATGAAATCTACATTTTCTATCTAACCTGCTAGCCTTCTAAAACTCACTAATACTTGTTTATTATAATGTTTTTTACAACTAACCCTAACCCTAAACCCCTAATTCTAAAAAATACACCCCAAAAAAATTTAGTTATTGAGATTTTATACTATAATTTCATTATAATCTGTATTTTATTATAATCTGCCAGAGTTATTCAACTATATAGTTTAGCATTTAAAGTATCAATTTATATAATAAAAACATTGTCAATGGCTATTTTCTAAATATTGGGTATAAATAGAAGTAATTTAAAATTAGATTTTAAAAATCTGCTTGTTGTTTTTTGTTGCAAAGCTATAGAATTTATATAGACAAATGGGTTATACTAACAATAGATCATCATTGTTATTATTATATTAAATTTTAAACATAATTTTCTCAAAATAAAAAAGCTATAACACTTGTTTTAATTGATATACCCATATTATAAAAATTTGCTCTGATTTAGATATTCTTTTTTTTAGCTATTTTTTATTCAAACTAGGTTGTAAATATTAGGCAGTCAGACAAGTGAAGCAAATTCATGTTTATAATTTTAAGAAAGTTGTTTAAAAGAGTTAATATTAATAATCAAACCTCTAGGATCAGAAGTAAAAATCATATAAGAAAGTGTATAAAATCTGGTTCTAAAAGTATGTAAATTTTGTGCACATTGTACACATAATTTATGTGAACAATTTTAAAAATTTGTATACTATATAGCTTTTTATATAATTAAATTTATATGAATAAATCTAAATATGGTGCAAGATATTTATACTACTTCTATACTCAACAGTTATGCAAAGTATCTCAATTTCTTAAATAGCTATAACTTTTTATATAAGAGATTTAAAACAATCTAACTAGTAACTTTATAGAGCTATATCAGCTCTACATATGTCCAAATATCTTTTTAAAATCTCATCACTATAAGAAGTTTTAGCAATTTGAAAATTGAAATTTTATATATTAATTTATAAATTTATATCTAAAACTGCAATTTTCAAATTGCTAAACCTTCTTATGTGATAATATTTTGAAAAGATATTTGGCACATATATAGAGCTAATATTGCTCTATAAAGTTACTAGTCAGATTTTTTAAAACCTCTTAGATAAAAAGTTATAGTCAATTAAGAAATTGAAACACTTTGTATAACTATTGAGTGTAGATGTCTTGCACCATATAGGATCTTTGTCTCGAAAATAACATTATAGGACTATGTACAGTCTTCCTTCTCTATAATCAACTCTTATATAATCACAACTCCTATACAATCACAACACCTATACAATCACATTAATTTTTGAAACAATTTACAGTTTTTTTCTCTATAATCACACAGTTTGTATCAAGAAAATTGGTGATTATAGAAGAGTGTGATTATATAGAAGTTTTTATAAGTTTTTTAATAAATTGGTTCAAAATTAATGTGGTCGTATAGGAGTTGTAATTATATAGGAGGTGACTATAGAGGAGGAAGACTGTAAATAATCACACTCTTTTATAATTACCAATTTTCTTGATACAAACTGTGTGATTATAGAGGAGGAAGACTGTTGATCTTATGGATAAAAATTAAAGTTTCTAGCCACCCAGTAATCCAATTCAAATAAACTTTTTTTATTTTGTAAAACTTACTAAGCTCTACAAAATAAAAAAAAGTTTATTTGAATTGGTTTGCTGGATGGCTAGAAATTTTGATTTTTATTCATAAGATCTACATAGTCCCGTAAGGTCATTTTCAAGGCAAAGACCCCATAAATATACAATAAATTATATGCACAATGTGCTCTATATGTATTTTACTAGTGATTTTGGTGCACTATTTAACCCCAAAGTATGTGAATTACGTGCACATTTCCAGCCCAAAATATATGAAACTTTTTAAAAACATGTGCACATAGATTTTATACATGCATATAGGCATCGATTCTAATTGGCGCGATCTTTAATGGGCAGTGGGCCCCAAAATTCTGGTCGGAGTGCATCGGAATCATGGTCGACTGGATCGGAATTTATCGATTTTGCCCCAAGATCATAAAATATTTTACTAATATCCATTCTTTAAGTAAAAAATGCCAAGCTGATAATTTTGCTATAGAATAGGCTAACACTTGGGCCATACGCCGACCTAGATTCGACAAATCAAATCCGGAATTTTGGGCCTTCTTGTAAAATTTGCTCAAGATAATCAACTAGACCGAGATTGGCAAAATCATGCTTCACAATTTTAAAGGCGTTGTTTAAGGGCGTTAAAAAATAAAATAAGAAAAGAACACATTATTGATATATATTAAGAAGACGACAATCATCTAAACAAAAAAAAAAAGTACATGAATAAACCCTCATTCCGTTGTGATTGCAGACATGTGTTTGCATGAATCGGAAATCCCAAATTTGGGTTTACCGACCGAATTCTGCGAATTTGGTGAATTCTAAAGTTTAGTGAATAAGACCAAAAAGAACAATTGAGCAAGAATAAGAAATAAGGCGAATAATAATAATTAGAGCAATAAAGGCAATTCTGACAATAAGGTCTACTAAATCATGTAATAATAGATAGCAATTATTTATAAATAAAGGCCTTCTTGGCCCTTTGGAAAGTATAACTCTCGCATCGTATAATTATACAAAATGTCTATATTGGATATAAAACTTTATACACTTTACATTATATACATCATACCTAACCATCCACAATCAATAATAACATCTATTACTACCCCGAAACTCTCTTAACCGCTCAGCCAAAACTAAAAAGCCTTTTTTGACCCAACCCAACCTAAACTTTGATCACATAAATCTCCTACGTTGGTGTGACAGACTCTCCGATTTTTGGTTTGACACCGTATATTTCATCATTTGATCCTTAATCTCGGTTTGTTTCACCGATAGTTTCTTCATTTTGGTCTGTTTCACCGATAGATTCTTCAGATTCTTCAGTTCGATTTTTTTCGCAATTAGAACCTTCACTTCGATTCCGATCACGAAACCACCAAAGAATTACACCCAATATAACGGCCGACCATGAAATACCACATGGTATCAGATAATCTAAATTGCCATTTCCAGGCGGAATAAATAATGCAATGACGATCAAAATTATGATTATAAAGTAAATTTTAACCATAAATTTAGGTATTGAAAATATTTCAGGATTCGTATTCTTTAGTTTTTTCTTTAAAACCTAAATGCAATTGATAAATATTTTTAGCATATTGAATAAGCCAAAAAAAAAAAAAAGAATTTACACAATTTAACCTACATATAAGCAATATGCGCTTGCGCCATGATAAATCATGGCAGAGTATTGCGATGTGTTGGCGAAAAAATCGGATATATTGCCAGAAATACTATATTTCTTTTTTATCAAAAAAATCAAGGATAAAATTGAACAATAAAAAAACTGTGCCAATAATTGATAAACCAATGTATCCCAGTTTATGCTATAAGAGTTAAGCCATGAGGATATCCTTCTAGGCATGAATCCAGTTTCAGCAGCATATTTTATAATCCGGGTATAACTTAAAAATTTTAAAATATTAATTCAATATAATCTAATTTGCGTGATAATGTGATAATCATACGTACGTGAAAATAAGTGCACCAACGCATCCAAAGGTCGAAATCGCAACGAGTAATGACATCAACATTTTTCCAGATTCACCAAAAAGTTCTTGACCAAAACGCATAGGAATTGGAGTATCTGTAACATTATACCCAACTACTGTTATAAAAGCAGCATTGGTCAAAAAATCTAAACAATAAATAATTTGTATTAGAAAATGGTAGATGAAACAATTCAAATGAATCAAAATAAAATCGAGCCCTTACAAAGTATAAAAGAAAGGCAAACACTCAAAAGGCTAGAATATTTCAGAATGATGGGAGGATATTCCAGATCATCTGATCTTGGTGTGAATTCCCCGATTAGATCTATAAAAAAAGAAATTTGTATCAATTACGTTTAAAATCGAATTTTGTCAAATTAACGTAGTTGTAAAAAGGGTTTCATACAATTTATATTGTTCCATCCTTGAACATTTATGCCAAAATGAAATATAATTAGCAACTTGTCAATATTATGCCTAATAAGATAATTAACACACCTTCATATGTCAATAAGACCTAAATTTAAATTTACTTAATTTTTGATCAACTATTAAAGAAGATTTAAATAACTGAATTATATAATTTACCTTTATTAACCCACTTCCATATGCTCCAAAATCAAACGGTGCATCAAAAATACAATTCCAATGATCATGATTAATTCCTAATTTTACTATTCCAATGATGGAAATAGTAACTAAAGTAATAATTTTGAACAAAGCAAATGTATGATTTATGATGTCGACCATTCTATTGGAACACATTTGATATAATGTGATAAAGAATAAAATTGCAACCGAAACGATCATAGTGCTACAAATTCAACATATTTTTATGTTATTAATAAATTAGAATCACATGTTTGCTATTTGCTTATCAGTTTTGTTAAGCTGAGGAATATAACGATGTATCTCTTGTTAATTTCTAATTGGCATTAAAAGCCGTGTTTTACCAGATTATGTAAGAGATGCAATAAAATTCAATCTCAAGTTATGACTAATGCCAATAACGATTTATGTGGCTGTTCATCCAGCCAGTCATAACACTATACCCGTATTAAATATACAAAACCGATAATAAAATTCAAAGATTTTTCTTACGTCCAATCAACGTCTAAACGTCCTCGAAAACAGTAGAGGAGGTATTTGGCGGAAGTAAAGGATTCAGCTACTATGATACTGGGGAATATTACTCTATTATAAAAAATTGAAGCTGATTATTATTTACATATGAATTTTAAGTATTTATAAATTAAAATACCCGATTGCAACGAAGCTAAACACATGTCCAACATTGCGTTTCGGGTGAAACGCATCGGTAATGTATTTTTGTTCGCCTATACCTTTAGGCAACGACCTTATTCCCAGCTATAAAATAAATGAATCAAAAAATTTGTAATAAGATTGATGTCATATAATCAATCTCAACTGGAAATTCGTTAATCATGATGTTCATTATTTTATTACTAATTTATAATACCTCAATATAGATTGAACTACCTAAAAGACTAATAATGCCACCAATAATATAAAGAACCAAAGTAATTCCTGGCGAGTGAACTAGAATCCAAATATTATCAGGGCTGAAAGCGTCTATTTAAAATAACAATAAGCTTCATTCATCGTAAAAAAGAATTTTTTAAAAATGAAAATTCAAACTAACTTTCTCCTATAATATAGTTAAGATTATACCCTAACCCATATAGTATTCCTAAGGTTTTGTTACGGTTTGTAATTGTTCTGTTATCATTTTCGAGTGGCATTTCGTTTATAATTGCTCCATCATCTTTATCAAGTGATATTTCACAACTCATATTTATTTAACGTTCTTTTGAATTCAAATGAAGAAGTAGAAATTATTGAATGGCTGAAAACATTTTAAATAGACAAAATCTTAGGATTTTAAGTTTTAGTCCTGAGAGCCCGCAATGTGTTAACATTATGAATGAAATTTGGAAATTTGTGTTCTGGACATAGTAAATATGAATGTTAATTCTATATTTACATACAAATTTCCCTTTTCATGCTGCTATTTATATTCATTCCTAATTTAAAAATTTCATTTACAACTAATCTTTACCAAGATTAAATAAATATATAACTTTAAATAAGTAATACAAGATTCAAAAAATAAATGTCGCGATTGAAGCTGGAGCTTGGGGTCCTCGATTTAAAAATATGAACCCTACCAAAATCCGCTTATACTCTTATAGATCGAAATTAAACGTAAACCCTAATCTTCTATTGAAAAAAAAAAACTAAGAAAATACGCCCCCAAATTTTTTGAAAATTTCGTACAGTATTAAAAAATAATTAAAATTCCAGCTTCAGCTGCGATAATAAATAATAATATATATGTAATTTAACAAACTAGAAAAGGTATTGTTAGGCCCGGCTTAAAATTCGATTAAGCTAAGGCAGGAATGGATGCTGTTAAATTAAAATCTGTAAAGTAAAAAAATTTAAGCTTTAGTCGTATTAGCTTGCAATAAATCGTCATATAAAATTTCACGAATTATCAATCCCGGCTTTAAAAAATTTATATACACTCCAAGCATTTTATATGGTGTTTTACGGCAAGTCTGATGTTTAAGATTTTAATTTAAGGCCGTTTTTAGCTGATTTTTAGGTTAACGTCACCCCACTTAACTGCCCCCGAAAATTAAACAAGCCAATCACAACGTAGTATAAACTTCGTTAAACATGTGATTAATGCTAAGCAATGAGATTTGATCAAATATTCTTGAGACTATGTGTTTGTTTAATGCTTGAGCCTAAATATTGACGTTAACCTAATAATCAACTAAGAACGGCCTAATTGCATTCGAATAATGTATAAGGGTTACGAAAATTAACTTCTTTCGAAAGTAAGTAGAGATGCGATCCGCTATTTGTTTTTGCCTAAATTAGGTCAAATTTGGGCCGAAAGCAGAAGTATATTTTAAAGAACGAATCTATTTGTAACAGCCTGTTACGCGCTTATTTGCAACAGCTTTATTTATAACTCAAAATTTTACTAAGATAGCCCCTATTCACTTCTAACAAAAAATGATCCTCTCTCAGTTCTGTATTAATCATTAATATGACCTTATTGCTGTTACAAATAAGTGTGTAACAGGTTGTTATCTGCTTGATTATTTATTCAAATTCGTATATTTAAAAAACTATGTTATTTGTCACATAATTGACCTATCACTCAAACCAATCAGATTCAGGATCTCGTGTAACGTAACACGATCAGAAATTCGTTCGTTTTATCAAAAATCGCTTATTACTCAAAACCTGCATAGGAAACCACCTTTCGTGCTCTAACCAAAAGTTTTCCTTGAGCGATTTTACTATATATCTACAAACCCTGAACCTAACCTAGGTGCTCACCCTAATCCTAAACTAACAAAACCTAAACTTTATCGATACAGAGATGATCTACAGGTGACATATCACATACGTCGATATAACTTAATTCTAAAAAAAAAAACTTTAAATATTTGGTGAGATAGTAAAAGTAACCTCCTTTAAAAAAAAGTGATACTGCTTTTTAGTGATCTGTTTAATAACTTTGAAGTTTCGTATAATTAACATATACCCCGTGTGATGCAACTTTTTACAATTGAAAATATTTTAAATGACATCACATGATGTATAAATAATATTTTAACAAATTGTTCTACTTTGGAGAACGGAACTTACAAAAGTGAAATTACAATGAAAAAACAAATCATAACAAAATAGGCAAGCCATAAATGGCAATAGAATAAAGACGATTTTAAAAAGTATGTATAAATATTTATTTCAATATGCAGATTAATAAACATTTAAGGTAGTCATGACAGAAATATGTGGCTCGTGATCATCGATTACTTCTGATCTGATTAAAGACTAATCGTCTTTTAAATGCAGAAATTTATGTAATAATTAAATCGATTATCATGAGATCGCGGCATTTTTCCTTCAACAACTAACCTATCTAAATATTTGCCATGAAAGGTGTTAAAGTATGTCCATTCCTAATTATCTGATTGGATACAAACATGCCTTAATCAATAATAGAATGCAGTAACACTCTCTACAAGTGCACATCCTTCTTTTATATATCTTATAATTTAGTCCCAAACTTGAGCTTAGTCCATGCACCCTCTATAAATGCACATATTATTTAAATGCACAGTATAGTTCCAAATGCACGCTTTTATTTATTTTATTATTTTCCCTATGATTTTTTAAAATATCCCGCGTGGGATGCAAGGTCACGTGCATGATCAGAGGGATAAGGTAGAGATTGAAATCGTTAACTTTCATGCAACATACAGCGTAGAAAATCTAAAAACCTCAATCACTTTAATAATAACAGACTAACACATTTGAGATAAGCTAAACTTAGTAATGGCTTATTTTAAATTTCGGAAGTATGCACAAAAATAGTTATTATTAAGTATGCATTATTTTTGGTGCATTACTTTTATGCAAAGAGTTGAAAATTCTAAATTTTCACTTTATTATATTGACAACTTAAGAAATCCATTTCCAATTTACAGTTGGTGCATTATCTCTACATAGAGTGATTTAAATTTTGCATATATGTGGAACGATAAATAAATAAAAAGTTCGTGCATATTATTTTTATGTACATATTTTTATGTACATCAATATCTAATTAGGAATTGGCCCACTCATGTAAATGCAGACAGATTGATATGTTAATGCAGGCTAGATGATATGTTAATGCAGGCCGGATGATATGTTAATGCAGGCCAGAAATAAGCTAATGCACCACTACTAAATGCACATATATATTCGGTCTCCAGAGCGTGCGCTTATAGATGTTTTACTGTATATCGTATGCATAATCATCTATTACTCCTAAATAGGTCACGGCCAAAATGTGGTCAATTACTTTGAATACATTATCCTATAGGAAAACTGCTCAAGAAAATTTTACTACACATCAATATTCAAGATCAGAGGTAGCTAATGCGGGCAATGTACCATAATGCAGCCAAAATTCTGTGTAAACTTCCGTTAACGAAATATTCCCATGCACGCATGATGCATATGAATTGCGCACTAACAAAAAATTTTACCACAAACTTTTTGTAATGATAAAGCTCCTTCTAACTTAACCAAATTCAAAACCCAACCTAATCTAATGAAAGATGGCAAACTTATAATATATAAAAATTATATTTAAGGACTCCAACGGCGCCATTTTGCTCTTGTAAATTTATTAAATTCAACGTTAAACATTTAGATACCTTTAATCACTATCATAAAACATGAGCCTGCGACATAGTTATACAAATTTGCAACTTGCTCCTGATCCAAACAAGAAATTCTAGTATATGTAAGAAGAAAGATAAGTAAAAGTTTAATTAAATACCAATTCAGGTTTATGGCGCGACCATATATAACTAAATTTGTAAGGCATGTGTGACAAGAACAAGACAGAGATAAAACGAGGATCGGTTGGGCAGCCTACCAAAATTCGCACCCTCATCAATCATTGTCGCGGCTGAAGCTGGAAATGGCTGAAGCTGGAAATTAGAGGTCTCGATTTAAAACTATAAGCCCTGCTAAAATCCAACTATACTCTTTTATTCTAAACCCTAACTCTAAATTCTAATCTAACTATAAAAAAAAATCGTACAAAATGCATTCCAAAATTTTTGTAAATTTCATATTAAAATATTTAAAATTTCCAGCTTCAGCCATTTCCAGCTTCAGCCACGACAATCATTTTTGTAAATCCTTTATATTTACAGTCGGCCTGCATTAGACGGGTGGGAAACCACCAGCTAAGATTAATTTGGCCACAAAGCTTCTGGTTAACAGCCGATCCACTTTATATGGGTAGAAAACTACTAGCTAATGCCAATTATCTATCAATTGCACTGGTGCATGTTATATTTTTTTCAATTATACATTAACTACACTGATGTATGCTATTTTTTTTTTAAGCAACTACTTGGTCTTGTGGCTTTATTGAAACATAATGCAGATCATATATGAAATCATTATAGGCAAAATATGGTTCTTATATCTAAACTTTTTTTTACTAAGTTAATAATACTGTTGATTAATTGAAACTTGTAGAGTTTATTGAGACACGTAGTTTGAACATCCAAATTGGTCCAGTAGTTGCTGAAATATCATTACAAAATGATTGACTTACTATATAAATTTTTTATATAGAATCTTTACATAGTTAGCCAATCATTTTTAATGATATCTCAGTAACTACTAGGCCGATTTGGATAGTTTAATCACTTTTATATGCATCTCAACAAGATATACAAGTTTCAATTAATCAACAAATATTATTAACTTAGTAAAAAACTCTTTAGACGTAAATATACTATATTTTGTCTATAGTAATATTTATATGTGATTTGTATTATGTTTTAATATAATTATCATTCAGGTAACTCAATTAAATAACTATTGTTTATTTGATTTTATAACTCTATAGTACATTTGATATCTGAATATACATATTATTCAATGCTATATTTCTTAAACTATAATTCAAACAAATTTGGCTAGATTTTTTAAAAGGATTTTGATAAATTTAGCAATTGTGATATCACAGGTAGTGTTTGTAGTCGATTTGCATTAGTCGATTTTATCGGCTTAGCCGGGCTTAGTCAGCTGATTTTTCAAAAAATCGGCTTAGTCGATTTTATGTTATTTTGACTATATTAAAAATTACAGTAACCAATCAAATTTAGGCCGATTTGGTA
The DNA here is from genome assembly GCA_003550325.1 of Gigaspora rosea. Lineage (NCBI taxonomy): Eukaryota > Fungi > Glomeromycota > Glomeromycetes > Diversisporales > Gigasporaceae > Gigaspora > Gigaspora rosea. Next base: position 186,210 of record QKWP01000063.1, read on the forward strand.
GTTTACATTATCCTTTCCCCAAAAATTCCCAAAAAAAAATTCAACGAACATAAAATACGAAAACAAAGATGATCAACTTCAGTTTTAAATGTCAACTTAGTCGAGTCGATAAATAATGATCGACTGCAAGTGCTAGTACATACGTACCAATCATATCTACGTGCCTTTAATTAACCAATTAAGATGCTCGACTACAACTTAGCCGGCTAAGCCGATTTTTAAATATCGACTTAGTCTAGTCGATAAATTTGGATCGACTACAAACACTAATCACAGGTTAATATTTAAAAAAAAATTTAAAATGATTATTAGTTAGGGTTAGGGTTCACTATTAATATTAGGTTAGAGGGTGCATATATATATGTTAATTAGAAGCCCAAGATTAGTTTATATAATGAAACTTCAAGTTATTTAAAATGGTTGGTTTTTTTTGTAATTTTTTCTAATTTTTTGTTCAGTTTGTTATATAAGATCCTGTAATCTAATTGGCTAATTATATTAACTTGTGATATAACAACCTGCAATATTTAACAACCTTCTTTTAGAAATATTTTCAACTTTTTAAATAAAATCATATGGGCTGATTTATAGAATTGCCAATAACTTTGATATACTAATCTATTTTTGAATAATTTTATTACCAAAATGTTGGTCTCAATGAGACGGTTCTAATGAATCCAAAATCATCAAAATCCAATCACAGGATCCCAAGATAATTAAGATTTTGTATAATTTTATATTAACATTTACTATGTAGACAATCAACGTATGGATTGGTTTTCATATATGAAAACCAATCCATATGCTGATTGTCTACATAGTAAAACCAATCCATATGTTGATTGTCTACATAGTAAAAGCTAATAGTAAAATAATACAAAGCTTAATTATCTTGGGATCCTGTGATTGAATTTTGATGATTTTGGATTCATTAGAACCATCTTATCGAGACAAACATTTTGGTAATAAAATTATTCAAAAATAGATTAGTATATCAAAAGTTATTGCCAATTCCATAAATCAGCCCATATGTAAAATTTTATTAAGAATAGAACCTTGAAATATATATAGATAGGTCAGGTTAATTATAAAATTACTAAAAATAAAAAGATCTGTATAAAAATCTCAAAAATAAGCAAAAAATTACCATAAATAGGAATCATCTAAAGCCAGGTGTGTTCATGTGATATGAAGCCAATCAAATCGTAAAATTTGATCTTTACAGATCAGCCCAGCAAGACAAAAACAAAGAAAAAAGTGAAAAATGCTAAAAATACAAAAAACGAGTATTAAACCTGTATAGGAGCATTAATAAAAAATGATGAAAAGACAATTTTATTTATAAGTCAAGCCCTAATCCTAACTCTTACTCTAATTTTAATTAAATAATCAAAAATACATAAATGCACCTAGCTTTAGCCATCTCCTATAAATAGAAAAGATCTATATAAAAAACACCAAAAATAAGCAAACTAATACCTGACCTTTCTATATATATTTCAGATTCATTTAAGAATAGGTTATACTTTATTTATAGAATTTTTTTAAAATATATTTGATAAACTTTATTATAAAAATTTTTTAAAAACTTTAAAAGTTTAAAGTTTTTATTTTAAAATTTTTACTATAAAATTTTTCTTTAAATGTTTTTAAATTTTATATGTTTTTGTCTATAAAAAAAGTTTCACTTCTAATACAAGTCTTAATTTTTACAAATAAATTACAGTACAAAGTTGCAATAAAAAAGTTGTAATTCTTTTTATAAACTACAATATTATATTAAAACAAGAGATTAGAGCTAATATTTATAGAGTTTGCCAAGAATTAGTAAATAATTTTTTTTGGCTGAAAATTTTTTTAAAATTTATCTATTTTTAGCTTATAAGCAACTTAACTTTTGCCATATAACAAAAATTAAATACTACTATAATATAATCCTTTATTGTCACAGTGCAGTATGAAACTCATATAACTAGTAATCAGATACACACATAGTACCGGTAATTAAATATTATAATTGGAGTTTATTAGAAATTAGTTAATTATTGCATAAATGATAAGTAAAGCATAATGCAAGCATATTAATAATTAATAAATAAAGCATCAATTTCAAGAAGAAAGTGTCTAGCTTTTAGCTTCTTGCATTTTGGCTTCTAGCTTCAGCTTTTGTGCTTATAATAACTTTGTATTAACAAACTTGTGTTGTGCACTTATATATCTCTTAGTAAATACACTTATTTGTATAAAGTATTAGTTAAGTTGTAGTATCTAAATGGTGTAGTTAGTTATCATACTACCAAGTGAGTAAACTTAGATAGTAGAACTCTATAAAATTATCTGAAAATATTAGTGAAGAATATTATAGAAACAGTAGTTCAAAAAGTTATAAAAAACTTGAAAACAGTTCAAGAAAAATAAAAAAGATATAGGTCATATCTTTGTTATTTGTGTTGATGTCCTGAACATCTAGCTTGCAATTGTCTAAATTAATTGAGGCATAAACATTTTGAACATTGCATAAAAGAATCTAAAAATAGAAAAATTAATATTAATATGAAAGAGAAATACAAAAAAAGAAGAACTATATTATTTGAATAATAATATTAATATAGAATTTCTCTAATCTGTAAAGCAAAAAATAAAAAAAAAGGGTTCTGCTTATTATTAAAGAACTGCTAAAATAAATAAGTGTGTGGATATATATTGTATAGAATTTAGAAGAAATAATTATAAATGTTTAAATCAAAATAGAAAGGTAGAAATAGAACAAAAGGTTGGAACATTAGAAATAATAGTGAAGATTAATAAAAAGCTTGCAAAAGCAACTATCAAAACTAGCTTATATTCAAATTTAGTAAGCATAGAATATGTGATAGAAAGAAGAATTACTTGAAAACATTTAAATCAAGATGAATTTGGATGTGTTCCAATATTAAAGTTAATATAGATTTTATTAAATAATGCAAGAAATCTATGTAAAGCAAGAATTGTCTTCTGATATCATTCTTGGAATACCGGTATTTTGGGTTACAAAATAAAATGTAGCTTTAGATAAAAAATGAAAAATGCTATTGTATGATCTGATCTAGCTTTAATGAAGCCATATTCATGATTTTGGAGGACCCTATATTTGATAAAGATGTCTGAAAGAAAAATTGTGAGATAAAGAATAATAGTTGAAGAAAAATAAATTTATGAATATTATGTATATTAAAGATGAATTGATAGAAAATAATGATGTTGTTGACAAGAAGAATAGAGTTGTTAATAACTTAAATAAAAGAAAGTCAAATTCAATAAAAGTTATAAATTCTAAGAATGTTCCTATAAATCTAATAGTCAAGATAATATGTTTGAATTTGATGATAATGAGGTAAAGCTGCTGATAGTAAAGCAAATACACCTAAAAATAGAATTAAATATAAGTATAAAAATAAAATTGACATTGGAAAAAGTGAAGAAAAAGTGCTTATTAATTACTAGAAGTTCTTTACTATAGAAATATTAGTAAAAGTTGTGATCATGGATGGTATAATAAAAAGAATAAATGAGTATTATTTATTTTTATCAATTATTAGCTAAGATAGAAAATTCTAATAACTACTGTTATACAACCTACATTCACTATAAAAAAAAACTTAAGTTATAAGACTAAGATATATTATTTTGAATTTAAATTTACTACTTGTATATCTTATTTAGAATTATATACTATTTTTAGATTAATGAACTAATATATTTCTGCATTTTTATACTAACTACAATTAATTTTCAAATTTGGTACCTCTATAATCAAGGGGTTTTATAATCTTATAGCTACTTTTAGTTTAGTAAATCCTTAGATTGCTTGATCTTGGTATCGGTTTTTGTTAATAATAATAACCTGGGCCTATAATATTAAATATAAATTATATACTTTTGCCAAATTCTTAGTAACAGGTACTTTTGTAGTTAGTAAAACTATATTGTATAGCTAAAGTACTACTAGCCTGCAATTTTATAATTAAGCCCAATTATAACTGCTTTAAATCTTTATTACTGTCTTCCTTCTCTATAATCATGCAGTCTGTATCATGCAAATTGTGTGATTGTATAAAGGTTTTTATTATGATGTGCTTATAAAAAGGTATTTTTTATAATTTTATTAGTAAAGTAGTTGCAGATTTTGGTGTGATTATAAAAAGGTTTTACTATAATGTGATTATATGAGGTGATTATATAGGAGGAAGACAGTATTTGTTTTCTAATTGCTATATAATTACCATAAATGACCAGAAACAGACCTGGGTCTGTTAGGGCACTAACATTTATTAAGTAATATTTTAGAGGGTGGGGAGTCAAGAAAATCTTATCTTAGTTAAATTTGATTGGTTAAAATTCTATTTATAGACCTTACCTGGGTGGAAAGGTAAGCCCCTATAGTAAATAGATATTAGGAAATAAATGTTAGCACCCTTACATTCTACCAATTTTAGAACCCTATAATAGATCCTGCAGCTGAGAGTTTATGTCATAAAGTGTAAAAATTTGAGATGCACATACACTTAGTGCTTATAATATACAATTTAAATTTTTAAAAAAACCTATATTTTAATTAAAGAAAATCCTGTGATTTGCACTCAGGTATAGTACATAGTGGGTTTACTATCTAGAGATATTTTTTATCAGGCTATTTGCAGTACTTTTTTTTTATTAGTAAGTATTTTTAGCTATTTTAAGAATTGCTTTATATATACTTCAAGTTTTAGAACACTTTATCTTTAATAATATGGGCCCTCAAAAGTAAAAACCAGCCAATCACAGGGTTTGAAAAAATTGGCTAAAATTATTTTGTTACACAAAATCAAAAGAATTTAAAAATAGTTATTTATAATTAACAAACCTGTTTAAACAGAATTATTAGATCTGTAGATCTGTATTAACAAGAGTTTATTATAAATAAAATTGATAAAAATTAAACTTTTATAGTAATAGTAATTATATAAGTGATTTGTGACTATAATGAGTTTTTTTTACTAAGTTTAAGTTTATCACACAATATTGAGTGCTTATATGGAGGTGTGGCTATATGGTGTGTGACTATAGAGAGGAATGACTATACTAATCGTTAATTTAAGAATTTTTAAATTTATAATAATGCTATTCAAAATTATAATTTTGTTTTACCTCTAAAATAAAACAGGCCAATCAGAATGTTCATTATATCTTAAGATTCCAATACGCTACATGTTTTATAAGAATAATGATAATGTGATTATTTTACAATATAGCATAATATTTGTTTAAATTGATTCTCTCTCTCCATTGTGCTTAAGCTTTGTAAAGGAAAGTTAAACAAAAGTATATTTTCAAATTGCCAAATTTAATAATTTTTTAAAAAATACTATGCATATCAATAGTACAGTTCTAAAAGATATTATCAAATATTACTTAAACAGTTTTTATTTGATTCAAATATCTGGGTATTTACAACTTTTGTTAGCCCATACCTTATATCAAAATTTGTTATATTGAAATTAGAGATAGATTACATACGAAAGTTTTTATATTGCAAAACACATAAAATTTTTTGTTATAGAAATTTGTACTAATAAAAATTGCAAGAACTAAAACAATATCAGAAAAATTATGCACGTTACCACTTCTAATCAAAATCTTTATCTTAATAATTGTGATGAAATGTAGATTGAAATAAATATAACTTTTCTTTTAAAAATGATCATAAAAATCGAATATAATTATTTAGTAATATAAATACAGTGATATTCATAATCTTTACTTGAACTTTCCCTAAAGTGATTTTATAGAATCAAATCCTGTGTAATGATAAAAATTCTGATTTCCCATAACATTAGACAGTATTTGTTTAGCACAGTTTGTTTTTGACTTAATAATTATTGCTTTTGATTTTATTTTCGACACGTATCAGATGAATTTGGTAATTATGGTTTACATTTTTAGCTTTTCTGTACCAATATAATGCCTTATTCAGATCTATGTTTGTTCCTATACCATATTCGTAGCAATTTCCAAGTTCATATTGTGAAGCAGGTAGTCCCTTTACAGCCGCCTTTCTAAATAATTTAAATCCTTTAACCATATCGGTATCTGTTCCTTGACCTTTTTGGTAACATAATCCTAAGGTATTCAATGCTTTTAAATTTCCATTATCAACTGCTTTTTTGAGATATTTAAATGCCTTTGTATATTTTTTAAGTTTATAATTATACTCTCCAAGCACACGATCCGCCGCTGTACATTCATTTTCGGCCGCTTTAGTGTAATATTCAATTGCCTTCCTTCTATTCCTACTGGTATTCCAACCTTCTGCATAACACTTTCCAACAAAATATTGTGCAATAGCATCGCCTTTATTTGCCGCTTCATTGAATAAATTAAATATCACTTCATTTTTTTCATCTGTGCCAATATTCCACAAATGAAATAATCCTCGAAGGCAAATATACTTTGAATAATTGTTATTTTCCAACAACCAATTGAAAACTTCTTCATTTGTTTTACCACTTTTAGATATGAAATTGATAATTATATCATTAACTGATTCACTTTCATTAAATAGTTTTCTAAAAGTTGAATACAGATCATTTACAAAGAGAGTCATTTCATCCTGACCAACTGCTGTGGCATTCAATTTAATATTTTCATTAATGTTTTTGAAAGTGTTCGAAATAAATTCTTCAAATCCTGAATTATCGAAAAAAATATCAGAACTATCATCAACTGTGATGTCTTGATCAATGATGTCTTCCAACGCTGTAGCAACTTCTTCAATAGATGGTCGATCATCTTGCATACCCTGCCAACATCCTAAAAATCAAGAACTTATGAATAAAAACACGAAGTTGTAAACCATAGATTTTATTAAACATACTTTGATAAATAGCAACATATTCAGGATTTGTATTAGCAATTGGTTTCTCTCGTAGCCCATTTGTTATCTTTGGTAGAAGAGATGCTGTATCTTCATTTTTAAAAGGTTGTTTTTCACTTGATATTTCCCAAAGAATAACTCCAATGCTATAAATATCTGATTTCTCATTATTTTTAGGTCTGCGAAAGGTTCCATCTTGGCTTTGTTTTGCTGTAAAACATTGAGGATCAATAAAGGGTACAACCCCAAAAACTTCACTTGTAGTTTGAGACCTTGAAGCTTCGATTACACGTCGTGATAACCCAAAGTCAGCTAATTTTAAAGTTTCTCCGTGAATTCCGTGAATTAATATATTATTAGGATGCTATATGGTTAAAAATGAAAATCCATAAAACTTTATTATAATTATACAGCAATTATTATACAATCATTTATTACAAAATTTACCAGATCGCCGTGAACAACATTATTAGTATGCAACCATTTAACAGCTTCTACAAGTTGAATTGCAAATTGAATCTTTAATTCCCATTCGATTTTAGTCGAATTTTTATGCAAATAATTTCGTAAAGTTCCATTATCTGCATATTCAAGAATAAGAACATTTTTGACTACATTTTCATCAATTCCATCTGCTTTATACGTGATACCATGAAATTTAATAATATTCTCATGAGGTTCAACAGAAATCATATACCTTAGCTACATATTGTTTGTTACAATAAGAATTTTAGTATCAACACAAACGTTTATAAATGATCTTACATAAAAATTACTTACTTCATTTATAATTTCTTTGTTAGTATGATTATTTTTTTCAATCACCTTCAACGCACATATATTCCCTGTATCTTTAAATCTTGCTTTATAGACATTACTAGAATTACCAGCATTGATTAGTTGAAATTTATCAAATTCACCAAATTTATACTCAATAATTTTCCCTTTAATGACTTTTCTTTCAATCCATTTTTCATTGGGAGACTTTTGGTCGTCAATTAAAGAAAGACGCATATTTTTTAATTCTTCAAGAACAGCTTTAATTTCTGGACGCTTTTCAGGTTCTTGATCCCAACATCGTTGGTATAATTTAACATAATCATCCGGTGTGTCCGCAACGGGAGTTTCTCTGACTCCTTTGTATATTTGAACAATAATTGCTTCTCTAGCTTCGACGTAATCGAAAGGTGGCCGACCACTGGAAATCTCCCAAAAGATTACTCCAAGACTATAGATATCAGATCTCTCATCACATTTATATGCATGTAAAGGATCTATAAAGCATTGAGGCTCTAAATATCCGTACATTTTACTAGCTTTGAACATTGTTACTTCATTCATGTGTTTGGATATTCCAAAATCTGCAATTAGCATTCGTTGTTTATGAACTAAAATATTTTTTGAATGCTAATAACAAAAAAAAAAAAGCTGTTTAATACGCATTATTGATTATAAAAAAATAATATTCTACATATGCTAATAAGTTCTTACAAGATCTCTGTGAAAAATTTTGTTATCATGTAAAAATGATAGCCCTTTAGCTATTTCATGTGCATATCGTAGTTTATCAGTCCATTTTAGGTTCGAAAAATTCTTTCTTAAATATTCACGTAAATTTCCCTCCTCGGCAAATAGTAAAATCAAATTATATCGATTATTGACGGAATCTGTTTAAATTAATAACTTATTATTTCTAAGAATAATCTATAAATTTTAATATTTTAATTACCATTAGTGATTCCATAAAATTGGACAATATTTCGATGTTTATGCTTATCAACAGCAGCTAATTTCCGAAGCTGTACATATATTGAGAAGATTAGATAATCTAATATCTTAAAAAAATAAAGATAATAAAATAATAATAATAATAATAATAATACCTCATTAATGAATGCTCTAATCGGTGTTTCTTTGGTAATAATAGTTCTATTGATTGTGGTTTCATTAGAGATTATTCCATTTGTATTAATTGTTCCCGTAGTTTCAGCAATAATCCCGTTATCAATTTTATTAGTGTCAATGGTTATACTTTTAAGAACGATCGTAGAATCTTTCCACTTCGCTTTGCGAACAGTTCCGAAAGAACCATTACTAATTTCTATAAAATCGCTAAATAAATTATACTCATGTTTTTTTATTTCAATTTCTTCATTAATAATTTTATTAATTAATTCATTTAAAGAAGCATCCGCCATAATTTAAACCTACTAAAATCAATACTAACATATATTATCAACACTTCTAACTCTAACAAAAAAGTAGACTTTTTTTATGAATCAAAAAATAAAAAAAAAGGACCCATGAATCTAAAAGGATGGAATTAAATGAAATTCATGATACAATAGTATTACAAAATGAAAACGGAAAATTATGCTCCGTGACAAGAGAAAGTTACACAAACAAATCCAAAAAATTATTTTAATTCGTTAACCTTAAGGTTAGGGGCACTTTATTAGGCTAGGTTAATGATAGGTGTTATACTCCCCATCATTTTTATTAATTCCCAATATAGGTTTAGACTGCCGTTTTTCTACTTTTCATGTTATTTTTTTTGCTTTAAATTAGCCACAACTTGACTGGGTAACATCACGTGATTTACGTCCCGATTTAAAAACCTACGTAGCTCACCCACAAAAAATTTTCCGGTCATATGACTTTTTGTGGCGAAACTAGGCGCAAACCAATTGAATTTTAGGATCAAGTGTAACGTAAAAATTGCGCTTTTTTTATGATAACTCCGAAGTTCGTCTATGAAATCGTCTCCTGCGCATTAACAAAAAAAATTCCTTGCAAAATTTTGGTATCAGTAGCACTCTAACCAAGCGTCTAACCCAAACCCTAACCACTCGATTTATTACTTTAATTCTTTCACTTTATTCGATTGGTTTGATTGTTTTGATTTTCACGTTACACCTGATCTCAAATTTTGTTTGGTTTGTGCCACAAAAAGTCACATGACTGGAAAATTTTTTGTGGGTGAGCTACTATCGTCCCGAATTAAACACTACCCCGCTGTGGCAAAAGTATCGATTTTGATAGGTCTGCGGCTGCATCTAAATTTAAGACATATATTTTATCATGCACCTAGTGTTTGTAGTCGATCCAAATTTATCGACTAGACTAAGTCGATATTTAAAAATCGGCTTAGCCGGCTAAGTTGTAGTCGAGCATCTTAATTGGTTAATTAAAGGCACGTAGATATGATTGGTACGTACGTACTAGTACTTGCAGTCGATCATTATTTATCGACTCGACTAAGTCGACATTTAAAACCGAAGTTGATCATCTTTGTTTTCGTATTTTATATTCGTTGAATTTTTTTTTGGGAATTTTTGGGGAAAGGATAATGTAAACTACCAAATCGGCCTAAATTTGATTGGTTACTGTAATTTTTAATATAGTCAAAATAACATAAAATCGACTAAGCCGATTTTTTGAAAAATCGGCTGACTAAGCCCGGCTAAGCCGATAAAATCGACTAATGCAAATCGACTACAAACACTACATACACCCTGTGACAGTGGTGGAAACGGGTATTCGGCCAAAATACACTAACTACACTATCGAATCAATCCAATATCTAATAATCGTGCAAGACTCTGGATCATCGAATTGGCAGGTAGAAAGAGGTGTGATAGATTTGGTCTGGGTCTCGAGGTTCCTTAGGGTCTTTCTGCGGTATGGATAAAGCGAAGATAAGTAGCCCTTATGTTTCTTATAAATGATTCTTCTAGAGGTTGTTCTAATTCTACTCTATTTTATAACTCTTCTCTTTTATTCTAGGCCGCGAAAGGTTGAAAGGTGTAAATGCAATCGTTAATATTATTACGACTGTCACGTGATCAAGGGCGAAATTGGATTGATGCGGATGATCAATTGAATAATAGAGAGATTGATTGTCGATAAATCAGGTAATCAAGAGTTTAATCGATTTATGTTTTAATTTAAAAGGTTATTAATTCGATCTTTTTTCGTTAACTGGGTTATAAACTAAATGGAGTTCAAAACGAAGGTTACGAAGCCACAACTACCGACGCGACTTTAACTAAGAATAACGAATATTCTACGGGTACAAAGTAAATTTAATAGGCGATTTATTATAACAACTTGATCTATTTTTTTAGTCATAGTAAAAAATTATCTAAGTTCAATTTGCTTAATTTTAGAAAAAGTGCCTGAGCCATCTTTATTAACGACTTCTTCATAAGTAATCAGATAAATTTGGGTTAAGTGAAAGCTTCTCAACACTTCTATTCTTATTTCGAAGGTTAGAACTTTTGGTTTTCTCAAATTCGAATTCTTCCTGAGTTACTCTTTATTGAAGCGAAAAGGGGTAATATATATTTTTCCCCTATTAATAGATACATGAATTTTTGACTAACTCTACTAACTCTATAGAATCGTCTCTGACTCACTATGACTACAACACCTTGGGCGAAAGTCGGAAGTGGCTCCTTACGCCTCGAGGCATACTTGATGCGAGAACTGACTATACACTGGTGCAGGAACCATAATTACATGGTGCTAGTACCATAGTCTTAAGACGTGACAACTGGATTCTGTATTTTACATTACCACCTCTCCCCTCCGGAGGGGAAGAGGGTGGGTGGGTGGTTCACATAGTAAAAGTTTAAAAAAATTCTTTTTCCGAGTTGTTCCGTGACTGTATAAAATTTTCTGAAATTTCCCGTAGCCCTATGTATATTTATCTAAATTTTTTTACTATGAGGGAGGGGGATAATGTAAAATACAGAATCCAGTTGGTCTCACCTAACGGTGCCAAGGCGGGGCTAAAATACGTTGTTTAGCAGAAAAAGGGAAATAAACAAACATTGGCAGCGAAGTGCCAGGTGTAAAAACTGGATTGTGGCCATAGCATGCGCAGTTATCATGTGCTTAATCTAAATTAATTACATGGCTTGGCAGAAAGAGATATAAACAAACATTGGCAGTAGAATGCCAGGTGTGAAAATGGGTATGTGCTCATTGTTTTGGAAAAAGGAAATAAACAAATAGTAGTAGCGAAATGCCAGGTGCAAGAACTGGTTTATGGCCCTGGCATGCGACGATAGTAGCTCACCCACAAAAATATCTACCCCAGTATCGCCATCAAAAATTCAACCCACGTGATCAGTACCAAAATTCGTTCAGTTCGTTTATGTTAGGTTAGGGTTAGGGTGAGTGCTCAGTTAGGGTTTGGGTTTAGGTTATTATATAGTAAAATCGCTCAAGGAAAACTTTTTTTTAGTTAAATTAAGTGGTTTCTTGTGCAAACTTTTGAGAAATAAGCTTTTTTTGACAAAAGAGACGTTTGAGACGTTTGTTTTGAATTTTCCTGATCATGTTACGTTACACCAAATTATGATCTTTTATTGGCCAATAATCACGTGCGGTGAATTTTTGATGGCGATACTGGGGAGCATCCTTATTCTGTACCCGGGGTAGAGGCTTTTATCCTATGCCCGGGGGTATAAGTTTTTATCCTGTACTGCCCAAATATGATTGGACCAAATTTAAAAAAATTCTAAGTTTTTTTTTATTATATGTATTAAAGATAATTTATTATTAATAAAAAAAAATAAAAGAAAGTAAAAATTACAAAAAAATAAAGATAAAAATATCAAAATCAACAACAAAAAGCATAGCAAGACAAACGACCAAAAGCACCAGCAAATAATAATCAAAAATATCAAGCAGCAACGAAAGTACCACCAAAAATAATGACAAAAACCACCAACAAACACGATCAAAGCACTACCAATCTACAAGCAAAAGCACCACCACTAAACGATGACTGAAGGCACTGCCAAACAACAATCAAAATTACCACCCAACAATGATCTAAGCACTAGCAAACAATGACCAAAAGCACCGACAAACAATGACCAAAAGCACTACCAAACTACAACCAAAAGCACCACCAAACTACGACCAAAAATACCAACAAATTACAACATAAATACGACCAAAAACACGACCAAAGGCACTACCAAACAACAACCAAAGGCATCAAATGACAACCAACGACGACCAAAGGCACCACCAAACGACAACAAAAAACACCAAATGATGAAAAAAACACTACAAAAGAGCGACAAAAGCACTGCAAGAACAACAATCAAAGAACAAAAAAACACCGCACAATGACGATGAAAGCAACAAAGGCACCATGAAAATGATGACAGATAAAACACGTGATTCTATATTGATCAGTTTATTTAATTTTATAAACATAGTCACATGACAGACACAGAATAAGACCCTATATCCAGGGTATAGGCTAAGTTTCTCCATACTGGGTAGATCACAAAAATTTTCTGTCATGTAACTTTTTTGTAGCACAAAGCAATAAATTTTATGATCAGGTGTAATGTAAAAATCAAAACAATCAAAACAATAGAATAAAGTGAAACAATTAAAGTAATAAATCGAGTAATTAAAATTAGAGTTAAATGCTTGCCCTATAAAAAAAGTGGTCTGGGGTGTCGTACGGGTTGTGTCTGGAATTCATGGAATGGCACGGTTGGAGTGGTACATATAGAGCTGTTGACGGAATATCACGGTAAAAAGTGGTATGGGGGAGGTGGCACGTTATGACATGTTATACATAATGGCACCTTCATTTTACAGAATGTTACATGTTAAAGGTGGTATGTGTTGTTTCATTTCACAAAGAGCGAAAGATCAATATACAATTTTTTTAAAAAAATTGCGATATCTCATAATTTCACTAATGAAACTGCTCTGGGGTCTTAACAAAAAAAATTTTTTGCAAAATTTGATACATGAGCAGTTGTTAGTTGGTTTATATTGTATTGATTGTCGATATAAATTTATGTAATCTACTTGCATGTATATATATTTTTTATTACATGTTAATTTATGTTAATTACCTGGCCAAATCTGTGCCATTTGGACTAGTAAAGTGTTGCAAAACCCGTGCTATTAACGGTCCATTTTGTACGGGTATACGGTCTACCACGGGCCAAAATTCTGTGCTAATCCAAGCCTCCTATGTACCAAATACGGGTTTAATCCATGCCACCAAAACCTGTGCCTTTACTCAGCCAACCCGTACCTTTACGGTCCATTTTTCTTATAGGGTTGGTTAGAGAGCTACTGATACCAAAATTTTGCAAGAAATTTTTTGTAATGCGCATGCACAGTAGACGATTTCTTAAAAAATTATAAAAAACACAATTTTTACATTATACCAGATCCTAAAATTCAATTGGTTTGTGCTACAAAAAGTCACATGACTGGAAAATTTTTTGTGGATGAGCTACGTAGGTTCTGAAAACTGCACTAGGAGTCTTAACACTTTTGCAGTAACGTAATATGGCACATGAGAATTAACCAATTGAAGAACGTAAATTTAATCATCCCAAATTAGTTTCACTTCAAAACAAAACACGTGTACAAGAAGAAAAAAAAGAGAAAAGAGTGAAAAAACTTGAAAACTAGTGTTTAAATTGGCCATAAAGACTATATAAAAATGTCTAAAATGCGATTTTACATATATATAGGGACCTTCTAAGGCTATATACCTAAACCCTAACCCTAACCTTAACAATAAAGTCAAAAAGTTAATCTGAAGACACCACACCACGTGATGGTTGCGTTACTGCAAAAGTGTCTAGACTAGAATATCTAGGATTATGCAATAATTTAAGTCAAATTATAAATGTGCCAAATTACAAATTATGCAAAGTATGCAAATTTTTTGCTTAAATTATGCTTATTATTATGCATTATATTACAAATTATGTAAAATATACACTTTTGCTATTATCTTTTATTATTATTTATCATCATGTTTTAGTCAATAAAATTTTATATTGCCTGTATTGTATAATAGCTTATATAGCGTGATAATTTTAAAGTAAAAAATATCCATAATTATTATAAAATAAATAAATAGGTTTTATAGCTGCTAATAACTATAGTTGTTAATATTTTATATATACTATATTATCTATAAATATAGAAATAAGTAGGGTGTGGCGACTTAGAGATGTTGGTAAGTGTCACCCCTCAAGTGGCAGGTCTAGGGTTCAAATCTCACTAACGACACTTTGAAAAAAATAGACCTGTATTACGGTAACTGTTTCCTGTTGATCAGTTGGGTACATTACCTGTAGTCCTTGGTTACCATCTCGAATGGAAGCTTTTGGGTGAAGTTGTGTCTCATGACACAGACGAATCCAAGGAACCAGGGAAACAGAAACCCATTTGGCAAGACCCAAGTAAGGAGGTAGCAAAGATCTTTGACAGTGCTACCAAAACTGGAATATTGGACCGGAGCTGAAATACCAGACGTAGTCCTTGGGGACAAGGTCTACCAACCTGGCCGCCGGAGTCGCACCAGAGGAAAAGGACCCATGTTGAGAAATTGGGGACCAAGGGGAGAAAAACAATAATGGCACCTAATGCCGCGTAGATCAACCCTTCCAGGCCAACTGGATTGGAAGTCTGGGAAAACGGTAAAAGGACCGGTAGGAAAGTGATGGTGGGTACCGGGGTTGGTTTAGTGATATGAATATTTATGAAGCAACAGTTATTGATAGAATGCATCATTTAGATTTGGGATTATGGAGTGAACCTTATAAGGGCAGAAGTAGGTAATGGTAGTGGTTGGGTATCCCCGACTGCAAGTTGTTCGCCTCAGTGAATGCGTAAGTTACCGAAGTGTAGGTATTATCTGGGTGGGACAGGGACTGCTCTACCAAGTTTTCTGCTAAGTATACAGAATCAAAATGGGTCCTAAGAACGACGAATAAGCATCCGGAACTGGCTGACTGACTGCTTATGTAACAGGCCTGTTTTGGTGATACAGGATGGGTTGGCAGGAGGAGCAGGGATCAGAGGGTTTAAATAGGCAATCCCCTAGTCGGGTTGCAGGTATGGCCGCTAGTGTGGAACCCGCAGGGTAACCTTTGGGCGGACTACTTAAATTAGACGACCAAAAGTTGTATGTGTGGCTAGTTGTATCCTCGTCAATGTAACAAATGCAGGTGGCCCTTAGCAGGACACTGACCCAAATATCTTGAATAAAAAATTCCTCAGTCCCAAGGCGGACACTTTAAAAAAAAAATAATAATAAATATAAATAAATATAGAAATAAGTATAATATTTAATTACTTTATACTAAACTAATTTTACACAAATTATTCATCTTATTTTTTTTTATCAAAATAATTATCATGAAAAAATAAATCACTTGTGCTTATAAGAATTTATTGCTACATATATTAAAAAAATTAATATGTATTTGCCAGTTGATATTTTTCTTTAAAATAAATATCTTTCAAGTTTTTGTACATACATACATATGAATGTAAGCACAATTTACTAAGATATATATGTAAATATGAAGCTATATATATTTATATTTAATGATTATAATAGTTAAATGATTATGATTGGTTGTCTAAATATATATAACGTAAGCAATTTCAATGGATTATGCAGTTATTATGTTAGATAACTCAAAATATGCAATTTGTGCAATACATAATGCATATACGGTATAGACAAATTATGTGCATATCAGTATCATAATCTTAGACACTCTAGTCTAGACTCCTGGTAGTTCAGTTCTGGAGTTTCTGGTCAGGGACACAGAATTTTTTGAAAGCAATTTTTTGAAAGAAATTGAAAATTTTGCTCCAAATTGAAATTTTTTGAAATTTGGCCAAATTTGATCAAAATTTCTCAAAATTTGGCAAAATTTAATCAAAATTTATCAAAATTTTTGGCAAAATCATAAAAAATCACATGAAGATAATATTATTGGCCAAAAAAATATAAAAAAGGAATACCAAAGATCACATGATAATATAGTAATAATATTATTGAACGAGAACAATATTTAAAAAATTTTTTTATGCTGATTTCGAATTTTATAGAAATTTTTGCACAAGTCGATTAAAATTTATTGAAATTTTGCATAAATCAATTGAAATTTATAGAAATTTTTGGCTAAATCAGTCGAAATTTTTGCTTAGAATCAAAATAATATTTCTGTGTCCCTGGTTCAGAGATGCACAGTTACCACGTGCATAGACTAGAAATTGCTGCAGCATATTTATAATCCATTTTGTGGTGAGTTTTACTAAAATGCACCTATGGTATTTTATACCATATTACACAAACTCTTAGAATAGCCAATCAAAATTTAAGATCAGGTATAACAAAAAATTTCATTTTTTTGTTTATTTTTTTAAAAAAACTTTCATATCTCTAAATTTTGCTTATGAAACCACCTTTGGGTCTCTAATAAAAAAAAATTTCTTGCTAAATTTTGTATATACTAATGCCTGATAAAATCCCAGGCCTTACCTAACCCTAAAGTAATTAAAATTTGTTTTTGTTTTGTAAAAATTTATTTTTTGTTTTGTTACACAGATTTGCAAATCTAATTGACCTATGGTGGTAAAACACTATAAGTGCGTTTTATAATAATTGATTTGTGGCTATGCTGAATTTAACAAACAATAAATAAAAAAAGGCTTGAGGTGTGAGCCCTTTACAACCTCTATAGAATTTGTTTTTTTAAGCTTTGGGTAGATATTTTAGTAAGACCCAACCAAACAATAAATTTTTTTATTGTAATTCTACAAATATGTAGAAGTAGAATAAAAAAAAACTATCAAATTTGGTTATATGGTTACCAATGTCTTTACAAAAATTGTACCACAGCTGTTGATAGTGTTACAGGGTGAATCGTTTTCTTTTTAATAAGATAAACACAAAATTGTATGATTTTGGGTAATAAGGCAATTCGCCAGAGGTGTGATGTTGGTGATTTGGTATTAATTATATTTTAATTATTTTTATTAAAATGATTTATTTAGGGAAATTTATTAAAGGTAATTTAATTATAGGAATCCCATAGGATGATTATTTAACAACAGCGAAATCACAGTGCTTTTATAGCTTCTGCTAACTTAACGAATTCAAGGGGCTTAGGACAAGAGGACAAGAGCTTATTATATCTTTAATGAGTTAAGAGAAACTCAAGAACTTACAACAATAATTACATCATATAAGGACTTTGCTTTACTCATTAAAATATTTAACATTGCAGCCTCTTGTAATTATATCTGATTTTCTTTTTTCTTCCTATGCGTACTTGTTATTTAGATGTTTGAGTTTCGCGTTTGTTTGTTTATCTATTCGGCCGACAAGCCTTACCCGATAAACAAACATTTAGCCTCAAATTGGGTGGCGTATACTTCTTTAATCACGAGTTAACTGTGCCCAATTTTGTAGATCTACCTTTTAGCCCGTGACAATAGACATTTCAAAGATATTTTAACAACACCCTAAGCAAATTCAATGTTATTTTATTTTTATTCTACGGATCTGTAGAATTCAAATAAAAAAATTCATCAAATTTAATTAAGTGGTTTCTACATTACTTTGTTAAAGTTTTGCAAACATTCAAAATATCTATCAAAATAATAACTGCTAGCAAACTTTTGAACAAAGATATCCCAACAATTATGCAACCCAATTTGATAAATTTTGTTATTTGATTTTACAAATCTTTTAAGTTTCAAATAAAAAAATTCATTGAATTTGTTTAGGTAGTTGTCAAGATATTTTGTTCAAGTTCTAGAAACATTTAAAGCACCTATCAAAATAGGAATATCTTCGACTATGTCTCTAAAATTCAAAGTTGAAATTGGTTTTATTTCATGATTTACTTATATTTTTATTTAAATTAGAATTGTCAAAATTAAGATATTGCAAATTATCGAGCGATGCCAAACTTTTAGACTGACTCATCTACTAAAATTGTTCAGCCGTTCAGCATGCCAACAATATTATCAAAGAATTTTTTCACAGTTGTTTTTCATAAATTCCGGGACACTTTGAAAAATTGATGGCCGGATCAATAAGTTTTGATGCCACTAATGTCGGTAATTTAATGATTCGTTGATCACCAATTTCAATGTGTCCCAGAGAACTTATGAAAGCAACTATAATCAAAACACGAAACGGTCTCATAATTTGATTCTTTTGCGCTTGACTAACAGGTTAGAGTTAGATAATATTATTAATTTTAGGCAATAAATTAATTTCATTCTTCAAGTGTGCCTGAAATAAATAGATCATTCAGTTGTGGCCTTAATATTCAAGGTTTTTTTTTACTGAATGAATCTATTTGCAACAGTCTGTTACACGCTTATTTGTAACAGCTATATTTATAACTCAAAATTTTACTATGGTAACCCCTATTGAACTTCTAACAAAAAATGATCCTCTCACAATTTTGTATTAACCTTGACCCTAACCCTAACTTTGATCCTACTTTAACATTAATACGGGTCTTATAGCTGTTGTAGATAAGCGTGTAACAGGCTGTTACAAATAGACATTTTCTTTTTTAATAACATCTAGATTATTAATTTAACGATCAATATAAACATTTATATATTGAATTAAATAGTTGATATAAATTATTTAAATCCATAAATAATAAATACTAATAAACTTTTATTCACATTTAATTGCTAAAATACAAATATTATTTATTATCATATCTTAAGCCATTAAATTTAACTCATTGGGATTATTTTATGCATGTAAACATAGTAGGTGAGTTTAAAGATTAATCGATGATTTGATAAAGTTTCAACTAGTGTTTATTAAACCTCATAAATTATACAATGAATTACTTATTTGGCAAAAGTTTCACCATATCCCGTCTTCGACAAGAAACGAAAAATAATTAGAAATGAATAAAGACTCTGACTTTTTTAAGGTGTGGATCAACACCCGCTCGGCTGATGACCTGGGTCAGACCATACTACTTGATTGAAACTATTGGGAAGAATAACAATTAATCTCCAGAAAATTAATATTATAAAATATTATTTATTTAAATATTAACAAAATTACTATTATGACAATGATTAAGAACAAGAATTTAAAAAATTAGGATTCAACTCGTTATTAGCTAAAAATAAAAAAAAAACCGCATTATTAATATATATTAAGCCAATCGAATTATCTAATCAACAACAAAAAAAAAACTAGAAAACATGAGCAAACCTGATTGATCCCTCATTCCGTATGCTTCTCAGTTTCACCGATAGATTCTTCATTTTGGTCAGTTTCACTATTAAATTCTTCATTTTGGATTAATTCACGATTCGCTTTCTCATTTTGTTTCCGATTGCGAATGTACCAAATAATTGCACCCAATAGTACAAAGAACCATGAAATACAATACTGTATCAAATAATCAAAATTGCCATTCCCAGGCGGGGCAAATGATGCAATGATAATGATAAATATGATTATAAGGTAAATTATAATCATATATATAGATATTGAAAATATTTCAGGATCCATGTTCCTTAGTCTTTTTTTTAAAAACTAAATACAATTGATAAAAAAAAATTTTTTTTTAGTAAAAATTGAATAAAAAAGAATTCACACAATTTAACTTACATATAAGCATAATGCGCTTGTGCCATGATAAATCATGGCAGAGTATTGGGCTGTTGTAGCGAAATAATCGGCAATTTTAGATGAAATATTGTAATTATTTTTTATCAAAAAAATAAGGGATAAACTTGAACAATAAAAAAACTGCGCAAATAATTGTTTAATCAATGTATCAATATTTATTCCATAAGAGTTAAATATTGAGGATATTTTCTTGGGTATGAATCCGGTTGAGGCAGCATATTTTATAATTCGGGAATAACTAAAAATTTTTTTAAGATATTAATTAAATATAATAAAATTCTTATCTAATTTACGTGATAATGTGAGAATCATTCGTACGTGAAAATCATTGCACTAGCGCATCCAAAAGCAGAAATTGCAATAAGTATTGCCATAAGCTTTTCTCCAGGTTCATTAAACAGTTCTTTACCAAAACGAATAGGAATTGGATTACTTTCATTATCATTATTATTATACCCAACTACTGTTATAAACGCAGCATTGGTTAAAAAATCTATACAATAAATAATTTGTGGTTAGAAAATGATATTGAAAGATGAGACAATTCAAATGAATCATGATAAAATCGAACCCTTACAAAGTAAAAAGGAAATGCTAACACTTAAAAGGGAAGAATATTTAAGAATAATGGAAGGATATTCCAAAACATCTGTTCTTGCTGTGAATTCTCCAATCATATCTATAAAAAAAGAAAATTTGTATCAATTACGTTTAAAATCAAGTCTTGTCAAATTAACGTAGTTGTAAAAAGGTTTCTTACAATTTATATTATTCCATCCTTGAATATTTAAAGACAAAATGAAATATAATTAGCAATTTGTCAATTTTATGCCTAATAATATGTTAATTAACACACCTTCATATGCGAATAAGACCTAGATTTAAATTTTACTTAATTTTTGGCAAATTATTAGAAAATTATATATAGAAATTATATAATTTACCTTTATTAGACCATTTCCATATGCACCAAATTTAAACGATGTATTGGATGTATTAAAAATATTATTCCAATTATAATTATTAGTTCCTAATTTTACTAATCCAATCATGGAAATAAAAAGTAAGGTAATAATTTTGATCAAAGCTAATGAATGATTTATGTAGTTAGATACTCTATTAGAGATCATTTGATACAACATGATAGTTAATAAAAGTATAATAGAAATAGCCACAGTACTACAAATTCAAAAATATATCTTTATGTTAATAAATTTAAATCATATATTTGTTATTTGCTTGTCAATTTTGTACACCTAACCGACTTTAAATTTGGACGGAAAGTTTCGTCCTATTCCATGTTACTATTGTTACGACTGTGTGAAGCTGATGAGTAATAATGGCTTACCTAACGTAACCACCGAACAAAATCCGGATATGTGATCATTGTGGCTAATATTGTCGATCTTTTGCTTCGTTACTGAATTAATTTATTTTACTATATCTGATATGTAATTTATATGTTCAAAATTAATTTATTTTACTATATGTATTTTACTATCGCTATATAAAATTGATATGTTCAAATTACAATGTAATCACAAGATCGACAATATTAGCCACAATGGTCACATGTCGGAGATTTTTTGGTGGTTACGCTGGGAAGTCTGTAATAACGGTGTATCTCTTGTTAATTTCTAACTGGCGTTAAAAAAAAAGGAAACTCAATCTCAAGTTATGACTAATGTTAACAATGATGTATGTAGTTCCTCATCCAGCCAGCCGTGACACTACGTCCGTATTAAATATACAAAGTCGATAATAAATTCAAAAAAAAAAAAATTTCTTACATCATATCATCATTTAAATTTCCTCGAAAGCAAAAAAGAAGGTATTGAGCAGCAGTATAAGATTCGGCTACTATAATACCAGGTAATATTACACTATTATAAAAAATTGAAACTGATTAATATTCACACGTACGTACTGTACATGAATTTATGAGTATTTATAAATTCACACACATGATTGCAACGAAGCTAAACATATGCCCAAAATTTCTTCTTGGATAGAACGCATCAGTAATGTATTTTTGTTCGCCTATTCCGCTAGGCAACGATCTAATTCCCAACTGTAAATAATTTGAAATAAGATTGATATTATATCCTAACTGGTAATTCGCTAATCAAATTTTAATAATTTTAGTACTATTAATATACCTCAATGTAAACTGAACTACTTAAAAGACTAATAAAGAAGCAGAGAATATAAAGTATTAAAGCAATTCCTGGCGACCCAACCAGCAGCCATATACCATCAGGATTGAAAATTCCTGTTTAAAATAACAATAAACTTCATTCATTGTAAAGAAAATTTTTAAAAATAATTTCAAATTACAAACAAACCTGCTCCTATAATATAATTAATATTATATCCTATTCCACGAAGTATTCCGGAAGCTTTCTTACGGTTTGTAATTGGCCTATTATCATTATCGGGTGGTATTTCGTCTGCATTCATTCTATTATCATTATCGTTATTCATATTAATTTAACGTCTTTTTGACTTCAAATGCAGTGGCAGATATTAATAAAGGTTTGAAGGCATTTTAAATAAAGAAATTTAGGACTCTTAGTGTGTAAACATTATGAAGATCATGCAGTTTGAATTTTTGGTTTCGGAAAATTGTTTTAATACATGAATGTAATATTCTGTTATCCTAATTTATCAGTTCATTCACAGTTAATCTTACAAAAATTAAATTAATCTATATAGTTTAATAAGTTACGTAATTTTAAATCAATATATAATCAAAAACTAGGAAAATAGTTATTATTAGATCTGGGTTAAAATTTAATTACAGCCAAGAGTAGAAATAATGAGGTTTGAAATTAACTTATTTCGAAAATGAGTGGTTGTTTGTTTCGGTTTTAAAATTCCGAATCAAAAAATAAACAGGCGTAATTTGAGATAAAATTAACTTTTTTTGGTTAATACATTATTAGCACATTATACAAATTTACAATTTTGAGTATTCATAAATAATTTACTTAGAAAATGAATAGGGAAATGATTTTTCGTTGTAAATCACGTACATCAATTAAATAAACCTTCAAAATTCGAAATTTCTTTAAAAAAAAAAAGACGTATTGAAGTTACACAAACAAATGTACGCAAATCATTCCCAAAGAAATATCATTTGTAAAAAATGTCATTGTCCGGAGTATAGTTATGGTGATACCAAAATTACGTTATTGGTGCATAAAAAGTTACTAGTTTGATATACAATTAAGAAATATATCAGAAACGTAATTTTGAATTTTCATGTCTGTCCGCACGCGTGTCTTGATTGTAATAATAATGCATATTCTGGCATGTAATACATCCGGACTTGCAACAGTTTTTAAACTGTTCCCTAGTTAATAAAAACGATTATGTATTAAGTATATATCTATATTTTAAAATTGTTGTTATTACCTGTTGAGACACCTTAATTGTGTAATGCCAATCTATACCTAGTAAAAGATGATAAGGCTAAAAAATTTTTTTGTAGTGTTTTAATATTAAGTTCTAATAATCTAATTTAGCAAAAACAAAGTTTTTACAATTTATTATTTTTTTTTTTTTTGCCGATCACCGCCCTTTGCCGTGGGGCTTCCCAATTTTAAGATTTCAGTGATATCTGATATATATATTATTGTGCAAAATTATGAATAACGGTAATTTGGCAAATAAACATGTGCCGCGGAGCGGTTATCCGCCTATTTATGATCATGATTCGTAGGGAGTTAATAAACATGTTTACATAGTAACACATGAAAAAGATAACAAGAAATTATTTCATGATCCATATGAGTTTGCCGGATAACGATTATAATGCAAATTTGTATATTTTAAATAAAAAAAAAGGCTGAATATTTACGGAGACTGTAAAAATCAAAAAGTGTCACTGCTTTTAGTATCTTTAGCAATTTTTATAATTGGCTATTAGTTCAGTAATTATGCAATACAATATAGAAATAAACAATAAAAAAAAACAAACACAAAAATAGGTAACAATGATTGTAACAATGATAAACAATCAATTAAGAACAATATAAGCTGACATCAACAAAGCCATAAATGGCAATAATTATACATAAATATTTATAATTTCAATCTGCCATAAAAGGATAAAAATACTAAATTTAAATATTCTAGAATAATGACTCGTTTAATTTATCCAAAAAAATTTGTGGTATTATTTTCTTACTGAATCGTTATGTAAATTTAAAATGTAAATTTAAAACTTATATTCTTCTTTACGCTCCAGAAACTAATAACTGTAATTCTATTTATATCTCTAGAATGCCAAATAGAGAAATTGGTATGCAAAGAATTGTGTAAATGAGCATCTTTAAATAAAAACATTTAAAAATATATGGCTCACATGATTTTTGCCACAGTAAGACCTCCTTAATGCAACAACCCCTGAATGCATAGCCTCTTTAAGTACATATTAATTGTCTGGGCCTATTAACGGGCTTAATCATTAGGAAATTTTGAACCTTGATAACTTTAATCGATTACTATCACCACCACCAATTATTAAAAAAAAAAAAAAGATCGATAGATTTCTGATTTGATTTCAGAGTTCTAACTGTTTTTTTTTTTAACAAGCTTTAAGGTCACGCAAAGTTAATTTTTCGTTTTGCATATCCCACCGGTCCAATTTTTCAGATTCCTTGTTATAAAAACGAAATTTTAACTTTGCGTGGCCTAATATTAAAGTTTTTTTTCTATTAGTTTATTAAAATGCCTTCAATTGTTGGTGAAGTCTTCAAAAACGAATTATATATTATGGTTAAACAATAAATTGTGAAATTACTGTTCATTAGCGAGTCATTGTACTAAAAATTATGAACATATATAATTATGTTTTATGCAAATATAAGGCTGGACCAATTTAATTCGGTGGTTTACATTATAATTCTTTCTCAAAAGAGAGTGGTAAATAAATTGCTTATATAATAAACTCGTCTTTTATGATCATTTAAAATTTTACGAACCTTTACAAATAATTACGCCCGGTATTATACATTCCGGCCAAAGTTATATGTATAGATACCAAATTGTTTTATACTAAGAGGAGGGGTGGAGGGTAAATGGGGTAATATAAATCACCGAATTGAATTAGCACGGCCTAAGCATCTAAATTTATTTTTCTCACAATGTTACAAACGATACATTATTCCAGTATTGGTATCGTTAAGAGTAGGGTACGTAACGGGCCGGGCCGGGCCGGGCTTTCTTAGACCCGAAACAGAGCCCCAAATTTTTTTTAGGCCCGATTAAAGCCCAAGCCCGACTAAAAGCCCGCTAAGCAGACCGGGCCGGGCTTTATTTTAAATTAGGCCCGAGCCCGGTCTGGCCCGTATTTCATATGGATTTTGGCCGAAGCAGGGTCTTATGCTTGCATTAGCTGATAATATGATTGAAATATTACTAATTGAAAATTTTTTTATTTAATAAGTCATAGCTTCTAATTTAAAATTTATAAATTTCATTGCGTTATTGCAAAAAAGATAAGAAAAAAAAAATTATTGAACGTCTAGTAACAAGTACAATAATATTTGTGTAAAATTATTGAATGCATGCCTATTATTCGACTTTCTCCTATTTCAAAATTATATGAGAAATTTTTTTTCAATCCGTATTCCAGCTTGGCAACATTGTAGCATAATTTTTTTTTTATAGAATTATACCGACCCATTAACATAATTTTGTGAAAAACTGTCAGCTTGGGCGTCATCTTTAATTTATCCCAGCTTGTTCCTTTTCATTTCTTAGCCAGTCTTGGCCACATACTAACATTTCAGTAGTTTCCGGAGTAAGGTTCAATCGTTTATCAATACTTAAAGGTGATAAGACAGCGTGTATATGCCTTGTTTGATATTGAATTAAGAAATGGATTTGGTATATATCATGCAATCTCTACAAAACTTTGTAATCTAAAAATATATATATATATATCAATTATTGTTTCTTTTTTAACTACTATTGGATCTAATTTCACATACCGGTAATTGTTTTTTTTGCTTTTTTTTTTACTAAATGCTCTTTTCGTTTATAATCGTTCACCAAACTTACTTGTCTGGCTTCTTAATTTCTTACTGAGGGTATGTATTTCTATCTAGCGAAGTCTACAAATGTACGTACGTATGGTGCAAGTTTAAAAATCACAATTATATCTTATAGAGACTAAATTAAAATCTTATTCCGTTAAATGCCAAATAGATAATCTAGTAACACATTTAAATCAATTTCGTTTTATATTTACTTACATATGTACATATATACTTTATTGGCAATTCTGTAACGGATAAGGTAAAATTGTGGTTTTTAGATTTTTTGCACCGTATCGGTTCGTGCTCAAGAATTAAATTTCTTTGCACCTACATTAGCATATGTAATCCATATTACTCACCTCCAGAGTTTACCGGGCCTAACCGGGCCTAATCGGGTATATTTACAGAGGCCTGGGACCAGCCCGATATTTTTTAGGCCCGACCCGAGCCCGGCCCGCTTTATAAAAATGTGAGCCCGAAACTAGGCCCGAGCCCGGCCCGGCCCGCTAATTTACGGGTTTAGCCCGGCCCACTCTGCACCCTAGTTAAGAGATAGATGTGCCGCGTATAGTACAGTACGCAAAAAATTTTTTAGAATATTCTAGAACAAATCATAAAACTATTCATATCTTAAATTTGCCTTATGAATGCCTTTTATTTTCTAAGCAAACTTATTCCTTGCAAAATTTTGTATATAGGTAGTTTATATATCATATGCGTACTATACGTATTTCACACACTATACAACTATACTACTGTACGCTAAAAAAAATTCAGACATCATATAAATGGCACATCACTAGATAGGACCTAATCCGAAACCTTTGACCAATCATGATGCATAGGAGACTATGAATTTTTTTTTTTTTTTTTTAGAAAATTGCTTCTAATTTAAAATTTCAAAATTTGGCTTATGCAACTGTCTTCTATATTTTAACAACAAAGTTTACTTAAATTTTAGGTTTAAGAAAAATAAATACTGGTCAATATAAATTAAAATAAAAAAAAATTATAATTAAAAATTATCTACAAAAAGTAAACTAAATAATTAAATATTAAGATATATTCTACAGCTTCTAATATCTGCCTGACATTTTTGATAATGCTGTCAAACAAAAAAACCTGTTATCGGGCTTTCAATTATATTTGTACCGAATTTAATCTACTTGATTTATTAGCGATTGTGTTGGTAGAAAATATAATTAAGATCCCAATGACAGGTTTTCTTTGATGACATTCATTATGTTGTAAAAATATCAAATATTATTTTATAGACAGATATCATTAGCAAAAAAAATATTTTGCGTTGTAATTATGCAATCATCAGCCTAATCATCACGATCAACTATGATTTTCTTGATTTATCTAATAATTTTATTCTATAATCAACATTTTTTAAACCTTTTTTTGCACAACTTTTTGTAGTCACTAATTTTATATTTCTAAAGCACATGAGTCCATTCATTTCACAAATATCGATTCATAGACATATTAGTTCATGGACAATTAATTTTCATATAAGCTAATTTTACAGATAATTAATTCACCGAAAACTCGCCTTAAACTTATCATCAAAATGAATTGTCTGCAGAGCAATTCTAATATGTCTGTAAATTGATGTTTGTAAACTAAGTTTATGAAGTGAAAGTACTGTAGTTATGTATATATTAGCATATATAAAAAATTGATTTAATTTTTAAGATTAATAATATTTAACATTAGGATCAAAGGCATAGTTTTGAATTTTTGACTATTAGAATTGTAAGTGACTTCAAAAGAATTAGCACCTAGCTACAGTAGATGTGTGATGCTAATTAAAATTTGAAAAAGTAGATTACTTAATTGATAAATTTAAATAGAATTAACATTTATTATATTAGCATCACACTACCCTAGTTAATTCTTTTTTGATTTATTTTCTAAAATGTTTTTTTTATAAATATATCACTGGACAATTCAGAAATGTCCAGTGTCCAGTGAAAAAGCACAGGATATATAGGTTGCCCTAAACTAACTCTAACTCTAACACAATCATAGTTTGGTTTATTTTGATTAATGCGAAATAAAACAATGGTCTTTTTGTGCTATTTTATTTAGAACATATTCTTAATCTTCTAAATCTTGAATAAAATCATTTAGCCCATCTTCATTATCTAAATCTTCTGCAATTTAATCATCATTTGTATTTTAAAAAGCAGAATTTCCTAAATCAATTATTTCTAATAAATTTTCATCATAAATGGTGCACAGTATATTAATTAAAACTTAATTGTGCATACTATACAAGATTAAAAATTTAATAATTTAAGGTTTTGAAAAGCTTCAGATATGGGTGTTGGAGGTTTCAGGCAGTGTTTCAGAGTTTCGGGTAGGTTTTTGGGTTTCGGGGAAGTTTCTAATTTCTGATGAGGTTTCGGAACCTATAATCTGAAACCCAAACATTTGGTTAAAAGGTTTTGGATCCCAACTCTAGTATCAATATTTCATATACATTAGATTTTTAATTAAGAACTACTAATTATGCAAAATCGATCACGTCACAGAATACCGAATTTTACAATATTCATACTTTTATTATGGACCTTCATATTTGGCATACTAATTACTATTATGTATTGTGTTCACTTCTTTTTGTATGTCTATTTACAAATTTTTGATAAAATTTAATAATCACATAAAAGGTGTTTTTCAAGTATTTTACTCAATGAACTATATGAATTAATATTTTTTGTACAAGATTGTTTATGCTTTATCAATAAAAATTTTTTTAAGCAAAATGGTTTTCTACTGAACATCGCCCATATATTCAAATCAATAATTGACAAAATTAGACCAATTCGATTCGGTGATTTAGATTACTCCTCCTTAGTATAAAAGAGATTGGTATATATAGAATTATGGAATTAAAAAATTTTAAAAATTCTGAAAAGAAAGTCAACGAACAAAAATATGAGCAAGATTGAGAAAAAATATGAGAAAATCTCTGATAACTTCTGAAAGCACAATTAGGGTGATCGACTTTGACTTAGCCGACTAAGCCGATTTTTAAATATTGGCTTAGTCGAGTCGATAAATCATGGTCGACTACAAACACTATTTAAAACTATTATTTTATATAAAATTATAAATTAATATAATCTAATAAAATCTATTAAACCAAACCAAATAAATAATTTGCAAAAATATTTATATACAATATATAAAACTTATACCCTAACACAATTAAATACACGTATAACACACAAAAAAACACCATTTAATAAAACATTAAACCCCTTGTAGCACTTTGAAAGTATCTTTCCCACTTTATATATATTTTTCTAATTGACTGAAGCTCCTATAACAATGAGTCGGATACTCAATTAAATTGAGTCCTTTTCATGCAATTTTGACTCGAAGCCTTTATTTTAAGTGAAATAAATAATTGTGGCAGCTTATGCTGAAATTGGCTTATGCTGAAATTTTAGTTATTTTATTATGAAATTATAAATTTTAGAGGGCTTTTTAGGTGTGTGTTTTTTTATAGTTTGGTTAGGGTTTAGGGTTAGGGTTATTAATAAAAGAGTATATGTGGATTTTTAGTAGGTATTATAGATTTAAATAGAGACCCTGGATTTCAGCATAAGCCAATTTCAGCATAAGCCGCCACAATAATTAATATACTTTAAGATTAATAAAAAGAAATATAAAATTAACATTAAAAATTTAAAATTATTTAATCATTGCCTAAACATAAATTTTATCGACTTAATTATTGAAAACTTAATAAATTGTAAAAGCAAATTCTTCTTTTTTTTTGATTTTGGTAAACAAATTACATCAAAAATTTGAGCCCACTATATGTCATGACAAAAAATTCTTACAAAATTTTACTATTTCTATGTCATAAAATAATTCTAATTCAATCTGACGTATGACTTACTGTTTTGATAAAACCACAATGACAATTCACGCTTTATTTTTGATCAAATGAAAATTGACGTGATTATGGACTACAGATTTTTATTATTGTCGTTATGCTATGAAAATTGTCTATTATGTCTTAATTGGATTTTTCAATTTCTTTTGTTTCAATGAAAAAAGCATCATTCACACAACGACAAAATTACCGATGCGGCTTTATCTTTTATATTTCTAACATAAGCTTATTCATACGCTCAATAGATATGTTATCTTCTTGACTTTCTATAATATTGATATTTTCTTGACTTTCTATAATTTTGTCATCATTATTAATAATTCCTTTTGTGCAAACTGCCCGAGAGTTTAAGATCTCTAATTCTTTAAGGCTAATGAATCTACTTGTATAAACTGCTTCAGGATGTATTGCTCCTGATTTTTCAAGTATAGTTTCAAACTTATTAAATTTTAATAAAATTTCATAATTATTTATCCAGGATTGAATAACTTCATAAATTTCTGAAGCCATTGGACGTTTCTCTGGATCATTATCCCAACATCTTTTCATGAGGTCGACATAACATTGTGGCATGCCTTTAGCAACAGTTGGCCTTAAACCATCACAAACTTCTATAAGAAAACATAAATCATGGTTTTTGTCTGAAAATGCTAACTTTCCTGAAGATACCTCCCACATTATTATGCCAAATGAATAGACATCAGATGCGGGAGTATATCCTCTTGTGCGTAGAACCTCAGGCGCTATATATGGAAAAGCTCCATAAATTCCATTTGATTTAGCCAATGCTTTATTAATCGTTTCTGCAAGTCCTAAGTCTCCAATATATGCATTATAAAGGTTATTCTGTAATATATGAGAATGTATCAATTTAAGATCAAGTGCAATATATGATAATAATTCTAATTTCTCTTTCCACACTATTTTTGCAACCTTACAAAGATTTTGGTTCAAAGAACCAAAATATAGTCGTTAGTGGTGTTAATATCTTTTGATATTCCGTAACATTGTAAAAAAGTTGGTTCTTTACATCCAATATTATGATATGCATTTAGCTACAATACAATATATTAGTAAAATAAAATATAGAAAATCATTAAATTCATATATCAAATATCTACCTCTTTTAAGAGTGCCTCAGAATCATTTTGTGATCCTCGAAGAAATTTAAGCGCAACATTTTCTGTTGATCCATTTAAATTACATTTAGCCAAAAATACGGTTGCAAACCCACCTTTTCCAATTTCTTTAATAATTTGTAAATCATCGAATGGAATCCATAGTAGCGATGTATTTTTTAGAAATTCTAATATCTCAATATCATCATCTACATCTATCGGTTTAGGAATTTGGTAATTCAAATCCTTACGGAGCATTTTCCATTTGGAAAAAAAAAAAAATCCTTACGGATGTACCAAATAATTAAACCCAATATAGTAGCCGACCATGAAATACAATATGGTATTATATAATCAAAATCGCTATCTCCAGGCGGGACAAATGATGCAATGATAATAAAAAATATGATTGTAAGGTAAATTATAATCATATATATAGATATTGAAAATATTTCAGGACCCATGATATTTAATCTTCTTTTTAATTTCTAAGTACAATTGATAAAACATTTTTTTAGTAAATTAAATAAACCAAAAAATAAATTTACATAATTTAACCTACATATAAGCATAATGCGCTTATGCCATGATAAATCATGGCAGAATATTGCGATGTGGTAGAGCAAAAATCTGAAATATTATATTTATTTTTTATCAAAAAAATAAAGGATAAAATTGAACAATAAATAAACTGTGCTGATAATTGATTGCACAATGTATCAGATCTTATCCTATAAGAGGTAAACCATGAGGATATCCTTCTGGGCATGAATCCAGTTTCGGCCGCATATTTTATAATTCGGGAATAACTAAAAATTTTGGATATTAATTCAATATAATCTAATTTGCGTGATAATGTGGTTATCTTACGTACGTGAAAAACATTGCACTTGCGCATCCAAAAGCAGAAATTGCAATAAGCATTGACATAAGCTTTTCTCCAGTTTCACCAAACAATTCTTTACCAAAACGTATAGCAATTTGGGTGCTTACGTTATCATTAACATCATAACCAACTACTGTTATAAAGGCAGCACTAGTTAAAATATCTAACCAATAAATAATTGTAATTAGTAAACGATAGATGAAACAATTCAAATGAATAACAATAAAATCGAATCCCTACAAAGTAAAAAGGAAATGCTAACACTCATAAGGGATGAATACATCAGAATAGAAGAAAGTTTTTCAAGATTATCGGGGTATGGTCTGATGTCTTCAATCAGATCTATAAAGAATGAAATTTGTACCATTACGTTTAAAATCAAATCTTGTCTAATAACGTAGTTGTAAAAAATGTTTTCTTACAATTTATATTATTCCATCCTAGAATATTTACAACAAAATGAAATATAATTAGCAATTTGTCAATTTTATGCCTAATAATATGTTAATTAGCAAACCTTCATATGTGAATAAGACCTAGATTTAAAGATTACTTAATTTTTTGGTAAATTACTATAAAATTTATGTATGGAAATTAAATAATTTACCTTTATTAGACCATTTCCATATGCTCCAAAATTAAAAGTTGTCTTGGATGTATTAAAAATATTATTCCAATTATTATGATTAGTTCCTAATTTTACTAATCAAACCATGGAAATAAAAAGTAAGGTAATAATTTTGATCAAAGCTAATGAATGATTTATGTAGTTAGATACTCTATTAGAGATCATTTGATACAACATTATAGTTAATAAAAGTATAATAGAAATAGCCACAGTACTACAAAATTCAAAGATATATCTTTATGTTAATAAATTTAAATTATATATTTGTTATTTGCTTATCAGTTTTGCGAACTTTAAATTTGGATGGAAAGTTTCGTCCAATTTCATTGCTACTATTGTTATGGCTGATGAGTAATAACTGTGTATCTCTTGTTAATTTCTAACTGGTGTTAAAAAAAAGAAAAGCATTTCACCAAATTATATAAGAGATGCTATGATGTATGTAGCTCCTCATCCAGTCAGTCGTAACACTATGTCCGTATTAAATATACAAAATCAATAATAAATTCAAAAAAAAAAATTTTCTTACATCAAATCATTACTTGAATTTCCTCGAAAACAGTAAAGAAGGTATTGAGCAGAAGTAAAAGATTCAGCTACTTTTATACCAGGTAATATTACACTATTATAAAAAATTGAAAGTAATTATTATCCGTATGTAAGTACATAAATTTATGAATATTTAGAAATTCACTCACAAGATTGCAACGAAGCTAAACACATGTCCAGCATTTCTTTTTGAATAGAACGCATCAGTAATGTATTTTTGTTCGCCCATTCCACTAGGTAACGATCTAATTCCCAACTTTAAACAAACAATTGGAATAAGATTGTGTTGTTATATAATCTAACAATCTCAATTGGCAATTCGCTAATCATAATTTTCATCATTTTATACCACAATTTAGACTGAACTGCCCAAAAAAACTAATAAAGCCGCAAACAGCATAAAGCATCAAAGCAACTCCTGGCGACTGAACTAGTATCCATATATTATCAGGTTTGAAAATATCTATTTAAAATAACAATAAGCTTTATTCATCGTAAAGACAATTTTTAAAAATAATTTCAAATTTCAAACAAACCTGCTCTTATAATACAGTTAATATTATACCCTATCCCGTATAATATTCCAAAAGCTTTCTTACTGTTTGTAATTGTTACATTATAATTATAGATTGGTATTGTTCTATTATCACTTTTGATAGATATTTCGTCTATTTCGTTTGTATTATCGTTATCGTTTGTAATTATACTATTATCTTTATCGATTACAATTATATTATCAATTTTATCGATTGCAATGATATTATCAGCTTTATCGATTGATATTTCGTCACTCATATTAGTTTAACGTTCTTTTTGAGCTCAAGTGCAGAAGTAGAAATTATTAAAGATCTAGGGGCATTTTAATATAAAAAATTTTAGGAAGTTAAATTTTGTCCGGAAGACCCTTAGTATGTAAACATTATGAAGATCATGTAATTTGGAATTTTGTGTTCCGGACACAGTAAATATGAAAGCTAACCCCTTTTCTAGATTTTCGGACGACATATCTCCGATAATTATTATTTGTAGTGCATTGGTTCTTATTATTATTTGCTTGTTGCCGTGACCCCCTTTTAACTAAGCGAAAAAATTTTCATAGAAAAAATTTATTAGGCCACATAAAGTTTATTTAAAAGAAAATAAATAAAAAATTAAAAAAAAGCCGACCGATCAATCCAAGTATCAGATTTCATGTAATACAAACGAAAAAAAAAATTCGACAACCGACCGGACATAATCAATATTGTGTGGACTTATCTTATCCTTCTATCTTAAGCAATGCCACGTTGCTTTACGTTGAGTTGCATTGCGCTACACGCTAAGATCTATCCGTGCATAAGCCCCCAAATTTTTATCAAATACAGTGTTACATCCGAAATTCATCTCAGGAGGACAAATGTCTGATTGGTTTATTCGAATAAATTGTCAGAATAACTATTGCAGTACACGGACCAAAGTACCCGGGATACAATACAAACCAACCAAATAAATAATTTACAAAAGACCCGGGTATATTGTACCGCAATAAGTCTGTGTTGCAAGAAAAACTCAAGCATACACATTCTGTATTTAAAAAACTCACATTTAATTAATATAGGTCTACTGTATTGCACAGAGAACTTTGCAAAAGGGTAATATTAAACAAGGAGTACTTTGGTCGGTACACTACAGTAATTTATACAGTTTAGAGTAATGTTGTTAGCCGAATTACCCTATTTAGTCAAACATTTAGACAATTTTGTGTCGAAATATATTTCGACATACAATATTTTTTGCCGAAATGCCGAAATTCTAAATTGACTTAAAATGTCTAAATAGTTGACTAAATAAATAATATATGACTAAATGTCTAAATTAGTGATAAAATAAAATTATAATAAAAATTTTATAAATTCTATTGTACTACATATATATAATAACTTTATTTAAATATTAATAAACTATATTTGTAATCCAAGTTTAATAACTCGAATGTCTAATAAATAAGTGGAATAATTTAAATAAAAAAATTAATGTATATTTCACATATGTATATATTTATAAATATATGTGAGTTACAGCATATATCAAATAGACTGATTCAAGCTTTGAAGCAATACAATACAACAGATTCAGACCTGAATAATAGAGGTAAGTAACCACTTTCAGATCAAATCTACCTTAATGTATCGTGAAATCCACAAAATAAACAGTTGAATACTTGCTAATAAATAAGTTTATATATTTTTAATTTAGATATTTCAACATTATTTAGACCTTTTAGCATAATTTAGAATTTCAGCTTACTTTAGAATTTTAGGAGACTAAATATCAAATGTTGAAATATTTCTACAAGCTCAAAACAATTTCAGCTAACAACAACATGTATAATATAGTACAAACAGGAATTACATAACTTTCAGATTCTTGTATTTTGACTAGAGTCCAGGATTATGCAATGCAATTTTAGGGGCATCCATAAATAATATTAAACAAGAGGAGGGAGGGGTCTGACAAAATATAATATTTTTTCTAATAAGTAGGAGGGTCAAAAAAATATAACATAATTTTTTAAAAAAAATTGGTCTAAATTTTGATCCAGAGGTCAAAATTGGATGTTTTTGGTACTATTCAATTCATCTTAGTGAGAGGAATTGAATAGTCCAATTTCATTTTATTTGGATCACTGGATCAGATATTATTGGCAAAATACAATTGGTTCCATCTTTTCTTATAAAATTACTAAAACCCAATAGTTTTTTGTGAATATCTGTTAATCCAGTGACCCTCATGAAATGAATTTGGTACCATTCAATTCCTCTCACTAAGATAAATCGATTAGTACCAAATCATCTAAATTGAATTACTGTATCACAAAATATCCAAGTTTTCATAAAATTTTATATATAAACATAGATTTTAAAAATTTTTTTATTGTCTAGAGTTAAGAGCTACTATGTAAAGGTATATAATATTATTTATGGATGCCCACTTATGCATAAATTGACTATTTTCATATCATATATATATTTTGCATAATTAAGAAAAAAAGATATAAAGTATATGAATGAGATATGATTGGCAAAAGAATATATTTTGATAAAAAGTGAATTTTGAAAACTTCTGCAAAAAAGTTTGAAATATTCTGAAAAATTGACACAATTAACAAAACCTAATTAAAAAATGCATATTTCACATCTATTATATAATTGATTTTAGTGAAACCATATAATTTACCCAATTAAAGCTATTACCATATTTTTTATATAAATTTTTGCCCCTTATTTTTGGAAATATACAGTAATATCTTTGGATCAAAATAAGCTATTATGATCAACAATAGTTACTATAAAGTAAAGTCCAAATTGTACTATATAAATCAATTATTATTGCTTAAATAAACTTATTTAGGAAATTGAAATACACATATAATAAATTTTTTTGCAAAATTGAAAATAATTTTATTATTAAATTTTAACTTTTAAGTATGATGAAAAAAGTAAACTTTTTTAAAAAAATATACTTAACAAATGTAAAATTACCATATATATTTAAAAATTAGCTACCTTTTTGGGCAAATAGTTACACAAAATATCAGATAGCTTATTTTTAGATAAAAAGTAATTGCAAGTAGTTGTTACATAGTAAAGACAAATTTTACTATGCAAATTAATCATAAGTACTTAAATAAATATGTTTAGAAAATCAAAATACATATTTTATGAAATTTTTATACAAATTAGAGAACTTTTTATTATTTAACTTTTACTATATATGTTTAAAAAATAAGCTACTTTTTTTGGCAAAAAGTTATACAAAAAATCAGAATAGCTTATTTTTAGTTGAAAGAGATTTTTTAGCAATTACAAATAGTTACTATATAGAAAGTTCAAATTTAACTATATAAAGTGATCATAGGAGCTTAAATAAATATGTTCAGAGGATCAAAATGCATATTTTACAAAATTCTTATACAAATTAGAGAAATTTTTAATATTTACTTTATTATTTTACTTTTGTCAAATATATTTTTTTAAAAAATTTACTTTTTTTGTTGAATATAAAAGTTTAAAGATAAATAATAAAATGTTTTTCAATCTTGTTAAAAATTTTATTATATATATATATTATAATCTTCTAAAAAAGTATATTTAATTAATGGTAATGATTAATATAGTAGAATTTTGAACTTTTTATGTAGTAACTATTGTCAATTGTAAGGTAGTTTATTTTTAGATCAAAGATGTTTTTATTTTGATTGGCTATTTTTGTTATACAAAATCATGTTACAAGAATTTTGTATAACTTAAATAATGGTCAAAATGCAAGAATCTGAAAGTCATATTATCTCTGTTTATACTATGTTATATATTTATAAAACAAAAGAGGCATAAATTGTATAGTGTGATATAAGCAAAAGTAGAGAATGAAAATAGCAATACTCAAAATAATATTCCAATTAAAAAAATTTATTCTTAACTTTACTAATCCAACTATAGAAATAATAAGTATAGTCAAACCTCTCTAAATGCACTCTCTCTAAGTGCACACTCTCTCTAAATGCATGCTTAAGTGCAGGCCCAAATATATACTTGACCTCTATAAATGCACTTTTTCTTATTATTCTCTAAATGCATATTATGAAAGTGTAGTTCCAAGGGTGTGCACTTAGAGAGATCTGACCTTAATAGTTTTAATAATGCTAGTAATATCAGATACTCTATTAGAGTACTATATATTTAATGCAATATGATGATTAATATAAATAGTCACAGTGCTACAACAAATTCAAACCAAAATATATCTTTATAGGACCCTAAAATATATATGATAGGTTAGGTATTAGTTTGCTTATTTTTGGTATTTTTATGCAGATCTTTTTTATTTATACAATACAGAACAGTAAAAAACATCCAACTTATACATATAGACACCAATTTTGGGTGCTTATATAATTAATTCTGATTGGCTAATTTTTGTACAATTCATTTTAATTGGCTAAAAACCTATATATGTTTTTCTTTTTTTTATATTAAATACCAATTTTTTAAACTCATATAAACTTTAACCTTTATAACTTCTTTAAAATTAAAAATAAAAATTTCTCTAAAAGAAATGTAGTTTATCTAAAAATCTATCAATCTGTCAAAGGGTTTGTATTTAATTTTTTTAAAAAAGTTATAACAATTTAATGTTTTACCAATAACGAGTAGATGTCTTTTACTGTCCAGTACTGTAGTAATTTTTTTGCTTATTTTTTTGCAAATTTTTCTATTTTGGTAATTTTATAATTAACCTGACCTATCTATATATATTTTAGAATATAAATAAATTAAAATTGCATATTCACTTATCTTTGTATACTTAATTGAAGCCAAACTCAGATCCAATTTAATTGCTATAACTTATCTGCCCAAAATACTTAGCATAACAAAAAATATAAATAAATCAATTTTTAAATATTATTATATATGTATATAATATAAATATAGATAGCTTCAAAAAAAGTAAACCTAGTAATGATCTCAAATTATATTATACTTAATATAATTGTATATAATTTTGATTGGCCAAAAAAAGTAACAAATAATAGATGATATTTATGAAATTAGATAATGCTAAATCCATTTGACCCTTGTATTATTGGATTTTTTAAAATTTCTAAATCTTATATAACCAATTATTACTATATAATCAAAACAATAAAATGCTATAAATAGCTAGCCCTAACTTTAACCCAAACTATAAAATATAAAACTACTAACAAAAAAATTTTTTATATAATTCTAACTCAAACTATAAGACAAAAAGTGTCTATAAAACTACTAACAAAAAAAAGTTTTTATCTAATCACGAGAACTATAAAACTATTAACAAAAAAATATTTTATTTTATAATTAGAGTTAGAGGTAGTGTTGACTTTTTGTTATATTTATAAGGTCTTTTATATATAAAATAAAAATGCAATTTATATAACATATAGATATATATATATTTTTTTTAATTCTGCAACTATGCCAGTACTTTATTAGGTTTATATAATTAACACTAAGGTTTTATACAAGTTAGGGCTGAAGCCTACCTAAATTTTAAATACTGACTAACCCAGCTCTTTGTGACTAAAGTCCAAATTACCCATGTTCGATCTGCTATAGTAAATTTTAACTCCATATCAAGTCTTCTGCATGACCACTTAATATATCACTGTTTAGTGTTTACGTCCTAACTTATTATGATTGCCTACTTTTTTTCTAAACCTTCTTCTCCAAGCTTCTCAAGTAGAAGGATTCAAATTCTAACTAACTAAGAAAAATAAAACATATCAAGAAAATAAAAGAGGAGATAAAAAAAGGGGAGTAATACTAAAAACTAAACGAAATTCAAAATAAATGTAAAAAAGAAAAAGAAAAACTGAAGAAAAGGTAGAAAAAAAGAACAATCTATGATAAGTACACTATTATAACCCATGCCAGGCATAAACAAAAACTATATAACAATTGCAACAATTGTATATCTTTATTTAAAGCTTCGCTTTGATATCAATAGACCCTTCTGACTGATGTTTCATTTTCAAATATCTCTTTTTACTATAGATGTAAGATCCTTGTCACATGGAGTAGCGATGTGTTGTTCAAAACAAACATTTGGTTGCATTCTACTGAGTTTGTCCGAAAATGGAAAATGTAAACAATGTCGATCTTTTAATGGGGATAAGCTAAATCACCCACTTTTTCGAAAAATTTGAAGAAAAAAGGGAGTGGAGCGGAAGCGAGAAGGGAGTCACTTGTATCAAACTTGAAGGAACATGAGTCCAGAAAACTCATTTCTTGTTATTCCCTACTGTTTTACCACAGGATACTTTGTCGATGGAGAGAAACTCATATTCCTACCAAAATTTCTCGTACAAGGGCACCACCTGCTAGTTATCTTGTAAAAGAACGCTTCTGGTTTGCATGTCGAATATACAAAGGAGTCCTCCAGCCCGATTGACCTTTGTAAGAACTGTATTTCTGTGTTGTCCTACTATACTTTATGTATAGGCAACTCTCTAACAAGAAAAATTTTTGTTTTCTTTCGGTAGGAAAATTTGGTCCAAGTGATCGTCAGAAAGAGTTTTTTAATTATTAACATATAGATATATTACACTATAGAAGTTAATTTTTGGAACTTATAACTCAGCTATATCATATTTGAAATGTTTTTAAAAAAAATTTTTTATATGTTTTATAGTCAAGTGAGATTTCAAAAAAATTTTTTAAAAATTTTATAAAATTTATATATAAATTATTTAAATAAAAGTTCAGCCGGCTGGGTTATTTTTTTTGTCTTATATTATAAGAACCAAAAAATTAACTTTATATAGCCTTAAAAGGACCCTGAACAATCTATGTGAGGTAATAGTTGAAAAATAGCTAATAGAGGGCTGTTTTTTAAAAAAGGTTATATTTGAAAAGTAGGTATTGGAGAAAAAGGTTATATTTGAAACCCGCTAAATAGCAAAATAGGTATATTTGAAAGAATGCTAATATAGTAATTTTTATAAATGTTATATTTGAATTGTGCTAATGAAAAATTGGGCTATAATAGTAACTCAGCAGGTAAAAAGGAGAGAGGGGAAAAAGGAGAGAGAGGTAAAAGGGAGAGAGGGAGAAAAGGGAGAAAGAAGAAAAGGGAGAGAGGGGTAAAAATAGGTCGAAACAGGCTTTTTTTTTTAAGTTTTTTTTTTATTTTGTGGTATATGTAGTTATGATCTAGGACATACTACGGATTAGATGGGCATAGAAAATTTTTTAAAATTTTTTTTTTGTTTTTTTTTAGGGAATGTTTGTTTTTTTTTTTTAGGGAACATTGTATTTCATAAAAAGGTAAAGATGAGTAAAAGTTCTATCTAATGTGTAAAATATAGCTTATGTATACCAAACCAAAATGGCTAACCAAAAAAAATTTTACTATGATGCTCAAATATAATCTCACATAAATTATTCAGGTCCTGCCTTAAATATATTAATTGATCTATATTATACAATAACAATAGAACAAGCCTATAAAAATCATATCAGAAACAATAAACAAAATAATTTATTAAGTATAAAGTTTAGTTAACAACCAGAGTGCACCATCTAACAGCAGCTATCACAAACCATATATGCATTACAGACCAACAATTAGGTATTAGCAAAGTAACACTTAGTCTATTACTAATAGCAGCAACTCATAATATCAACAAAATAGTAAAAGAGTCTTATTCAAAACATAACCTATTTGTTTTAATATACATAAAATCACACAGAGAATTTACAAGGAAATCTGGTTAACACAGTACCAAACCAAACCAGAAACACTTGCACAACAGCTCTACAGCAATATACAAAATGGTATGACAGTATAGTAATGCACAAAATACATAGTGTCACAGGTTAATTAATGATCTGTATTACTAAACAACCTAACCAGATAGCGAGCACTTTATCACTTTGCTACAACTGATTTTAATAATCTTTAACAAGACAAGTGTTCTGTACTTATTCGCTTTACTTATTCAATGTTTTTAAGAGAAAGACTAACTAACTCTACTATTTTATTTTAACTTTAAACTATTATTATATCAATTTTGATCATAATTCGATCATAACTATTAATATATTTATCTTATTATACGTATGTGCATTATTAAATTGTATTGCTAACTATGTAATCAACTCCTTGGTCGATCATGTGCATCACGTGCACAATTTATTGATCAAACATTTACTTTTTCCTTTATTTCTATGCAAGTTTGTTATGTAATATAAATCACTATAACAATAGTATGATAGCTTTTTCAATTATAGCAGAGTCTCATAGTGAACAAATATTCAAATGCAATACAAACAAAGCTAGAAAAATGGGAACATCTCTTTATGAGATATAGCACTTCACCAAACTTTATAAACACTGTTATATGCTAGATGAGAATTTGATCCTACTTAGCAAAGTATGGGTTTGTAGATAAACTATCTCAAGTTTTAGTTTTTAGATAGAAATATATAGCAAATAATATTATATTTTATATAATGTACTTATATATTTACTTAATAAAAAAAACTAAGGCAAGACCTCACTTTAAAAAAAAAAATTAATCCATATTATTTGATTTTGTTTATACTCTTCTAACTAATCAATTTCTTAAGTAATTATATCAAGTGTAGTACAATTTATAATTATTACTAGGTTCATTCTTCTTAAAGTCTTCTCAAATTTACAATTTCAAGTATCAACTAGATATTGATATAAAGCCAAATAGTAAAACAATGCTTTTATTTTTCTATTAATATATAATAGGATATTTGTTTTATAAAACGCTTGTAAGTTCATAAATTAGAATAAAAAGAAATATTTTAAACAAATAAATTAAAGCTTAATTAAAACAATGAGTTTTGCTAAAATGCACCTATAGTGTTTTACACTATGTTATACAAAACAATTAGAATAGCCAATAAAAATTTAAAACAGGTGTAACATAAAATTTCGTTTCTTTGTTTATTTTTTTAAAAAAACATTCATATTTCAAAAATTTGCTTATGAAACCATCTTTGGGGCTCTAATAAAAAAATCTCTTGCTAAATTTTGTATATACTAATGCCCCTGCCAAAATCCCAGGCCTAACCCTAATCCTAAAGTAATTCAAATTTATTTTTTGTTTTATAAAAGTTTATTTTTTTGTTTTTGTTACACAAATTTGCAAATCTAATTTATCTATGGTGGTAAAACACCATAAGTGCGTTTTATAATAATTGAAAACAATAATGAAAATTCAAGAATAGTTATTAAAAAAAATCTAAAAATAAATATCATATTTATATAAGGGCTATAACATATTATCTAATATTCATTTACTATAAGACACCTTTTATCCACCTAAGACCAATCAAAATACTCGATTTTGTTACCAAAAAAGTATATTTATCTCATATTTTTTTATAATTATGGTTAAATAATTCTTGATTTTGATTGGCTAGTTTTCTAGAATGTATAATACAAGATTTCAGCTAATTATTACCCTCTAAAATATTAGATAATATCTGTTATTGCACTAATACCTTTAAAACTTTTCACTATTCTTTATAAATAAACAAATTAATTATTAGTCATAGAACATGTTCTTTCAATTTTTTCAGGATTATAGAACAAGAGTAGAAAAAAAAAATTAAGCTTAAAAATCAAATTAAAATTTCACTAATTTTGTACAAAACAAAAATACGGTATGTAGAAATTCTGTATGGTATGATTAGTTCTCTTGTAAGATATGGTATGGTACGGTACTGGAATACATCTCTTATTTATTTAATCGTACAGTACAACTGCTATACTTCCTGTACTGTATGGTATAGTACTATATTATTATATTATTTATTTAATCGTACAGTACAATACATTTACTGATATTATATATATTTGGTGTGAATTTTTTTTTAGCAATATCACCCTGGAATGTCGCATAAAATAAATAATACATGCCATTTATATAATTGAAATTAGCTTTATTGTATCGAAATATTTATTTTAAAATAATGTGCAATTACTAAATATGTATTGCATTTTTTTCATATTTGAAATATTGCATTTATATATATACTACCACACTATTAAATACTGGCAAGTTTTTTTTTAAAAAAAAATACTCTGCAACTTAAGATATTTCGGCTTGAAACTCTTAGAAAAATGATATAAGCATCAATGAACAAGATTTTTTAAATGTATTTAAATTATTATTATAAAATTAACACTTACTATTTTAAACTATTGAGTTTTTTGCGTAATGCAATCTCTTTTTTAAGAATTTCCAAGTTTTTTTGCCGCAGTTCTAATTTTTTATTTTTTCATTCAATGTAAATGTCTTGTTCTTGTGATGTAGGAGTAATAGTAGAAGTGGATGTAGAAAATAAAAGCAAATCTTTATTTTTTTCATTATTTAATGCTTGGTTTTTATGTTTTTTTGTGATATAGACCTTGTAGTGGGTTTTTTGCCTTTACTTTTTCACTTTTCTAAATATATATAACCTATAAATTACATTGTAAAAATTAATTTAATAAAAAAGTAAACTTACGGGTTCTTTTTGAATTATTTGTTAAACGGGATAGCTCAAATTTATTTCTATATATTTCATGGATGTTATACTTTTCATATGTTTTTGCTGAATCCTACCGACGTTGATCAAAATCATCACCTCTATATAATGAAAAATTATTATTATTATTTTTTTTTTTGGTGTTAAGGTGAGGTTTTGCCTTTATCTTTATTAATAAAATGTGTAAGATTCCTCATGGGGTTTCTCAGATTACAATTATTAATTATACAAGAATTAAGACTCAGACTATAGATAGAGTTATTTAATTTCTACCTAATTTATCTGCAACCTAAACCTACTAGAGTGGTTAAAAC
This sequence comes from Gigaspora rosea, assembly GCA_003550325.1. Classification (NCBI taxonomy): domain Eukaryota; kingdom Fungi; phylum Glomeromycota; class Glomeromycetes; order Diversisporales; family Gigasporaceae; genus Gigaspora; species Gigaspora rosea. The sequence continues at coordinate 231,139 of QKWP01000063.1, forward strand.
TCACCTAGATTTGAATATGGAGAATAGAGTTAGTTGGAGAACTATATTTAATCCAGTTGTGTGACCAGATTTCTATTTTTCTAAGTGCTAAGCCCAAAGGCGGGCATATGCTATTGTTGTTTTCATGTTGTTGGTCTGGTAAGCCACAGATGCAGCTATAAGTATATAGAGTTCTGTTATAACGCAGAGTATATAAAGGTTTGGTAGATATAGTATTGGGTTGGGGTAGAGCTTGTATAGATTTTCAATGTGCTAGATTTGTGCAATATGGTTTCCATAATTGTTCATGAATCCTTTGTGAAAGTAGTAGAAGAAGCTTAATAGTAATATTAGCTGCATTTTTATAAGAAGTATATTGGGATATAATATTGATAAGTGATTTTGGAATATAACCCTGGATTGTAGTGTAAAAAGTTGTAGTATTGAATGGTGTAGATTGTATAGGTGAAAGGCAATAGTGAGTTAAAAGATTGTTGCGTAGCTGTTGAATTCATTGAGGGATAAATCTGGTAGATCTGAAAAGGAGTATTGTGTAATTATGTTTTGGATAATATTTGAGATATTGGTTGAGTTTGGGCAAAATAGCCAATGGAATCCGTGATCAGTTTGGTTGCATGTAATACAGGTAGGATGTATATTTGCAGAATTAATAGAAAGAAAATGTGAAAGGGTAGGAAGCATGTGTAATATGCATTTAATACGAAAGGATTTTTGAGAGCTAAGCTGGAAATTAGTATAGTTGTAGATGCGTTTATGATTGTGGTTAAGGTATAGCCAGGTTGCATTCCAATCTATTTGTTGGGCTATAGGAATGATTTGTTGAATTCTATGTTGAGAGGACCACATAGCAATTGTATGTGCATTGCAAATATTTTTGATAGCATGATGTGTAGGTTGTTCTATATTGTATTTTTTGTAGGTAAGGCAAAAGGAAGGGTTGTATATATTGTGGGGTTAAAATTCTAAAATAGGAGAAAGATAGTGATTTTTTGCAAGTTCATCAGCTTTGTTGTTGTATATATCATTACTATGTGCTTGTACTTTATAGAATATGATATTTAGAGAGAGTGATGTAATGAGATTAAGAAGAGTGTGCCAAATAGGCCAGTAGTTGTAAGAATATAGTTTGTTGTGGTTTTGTGTTTGTGAGGTTAGAGTATTGTATTTTGAAATAATGGATAAGGAGTTAGTATATATATGTATGTTACTATTTCGAGGACATGTGCTAATTGCTGATAATATAGAAACAAATTCTGCTTTGTATGATGATGGCCAATTTTGAATTTGAGCAGAAAAGGTATGAGAGATCTGGTTATCAAAAACCTGGATCCATGCGATTCCCATAGTGCATCTTGGATCAGAAATGTTAACAACAGAGCCATCAGTATAGAAGGAAAAGTTTGAGAGTATAGCATTAGATTGTGCTATAGTTTGAAGTTTTGAAGTGGCTGAGGATTTTAGAAAGATGTCTAAAATAGGGTTGCTATATATTGTAATTTGGGGGAGAGGTGGAATATTAATAAAATGACAAGAGGCAATAGAGTATAGTAGATCTAAGTAGTTAGCATTGAGTTGAAGTTTGTTTATAGATTGGGTATAGATTTTTCTACCAAGAAATTTAGTAGATAATGTAGCTGATATATCTAGAGTGCAAGTGTTTTGAATTCTGTTTGAGTTTAGAGTGCATCCCGAGCAGAGAGTACAGTGTGCATTTGGTGTAGAATATAAGGATGTAATACTAAGATCAGCGTGTATTTTTCAGTGTGTTATAGAGATTGTATTTGTAGAGTGATTAAAACGGCGAGCTTTTCTAATTATAATCTCTTGATCTAAGTAGGTTATTAGCCATGGTTTAGATTTGGGGTTGAAGTGACCAGTTTGAAATGAGAGTGAATTAGTATTAGAGAGATGGTAGGAAGTATTAATTTGGTGAGTGAAAGTATTAGATAGGATTTTATTTTCAAGAGTACAGAACCAGGTTGGTTTTTTTCCTAATATAAGATTAAGAATTCTAGGAAAGATGTGTGTCCAAGCTAAAATTGTTGCATTATCATAGGAAGTAAGTTGTTCTAAGAACATAATATATTTAGAACGTAGTTGACATTTAAAGATTATATATTGGGGGTAGTTGTATAGTAAGGATTCGAGTAGGGTGTAGGGTAAGTTAATAGTAAAGGGGCGTAGGATTTCAGAGTGTGCTACAATAGAAAATCCAAGGTGCTTAAGTAATAAAATTATTTTGAAAGTAGTAGAATGTTTGTTAGAACTATCAATGAGAGGATTAGGATGTTGTAATCTATTAGTAGTAGACTATAAATTGTTTTGTAGCTGCTGTAGTAGAATATGTGTACTATTGCCAAGAAGGTATGGATCATTAAGCCGGAGCAAAAAAGCAAATAGATGGTATTGCAATTGTATATCCCAGATATTTTTGATTCCATAAATATTGTGGTTTAGCATAGTACTATTGGGTGTGTTTCTTGCTAGTTTTGATTTATGCTTAGCAACAGTAAGATATTAGGAGAGGATTTTATTGCATATTGAATAGGTAAGAACAGTATTGTGTATACGATATTCGAGGATAGGTATAATGACATTGTTGATAATATAGCATGCTTGTTTATCTGTAACTTGTTTGGTATCAAGTGTGTTGATAAGTTCAGTAGCTTCCTGAGTAATTAATTTGGATTGTATTGTAGATTTGAGTGAGGTAAAGAACCAACACGCAAGAAACTTAAAAGGTGTTTTGGGAGTTTGGCATTGAATATTTTGGTGCATGAAGAAAATAGAAAGTGTATGTATAGTATTGGATACAAGTATAGATTTTTGTGGGTTAACTTTAATATTAGCCATTTGGTAAAATGAAGAGGCTATATGCAGAATTTGCTCTAAATGCAGTTGAGATTCTGCAATCCATAGAGTATCATCCATATATGCAAGAACTGGTGTTAATACTTGCATAGAATCGAAAGTTGGTGGAGAAATGTGATGTGGCCAAGATACGGAAGACTGATAACCAGTATAAGTATGGGAGATTTTGGTGATAAGAGGGTCATTAGTAATACGCCAAAATAGAGGTGTAATAGTTTCACCTTGATCAATTCCATCTTGAACTTCATAAGGAAGTGTAAGTCCAAGATTGGTTATTACTCTATTAGTTCTTGATATTAGGAGGTTGGTAAGGATTGTAGTAAGTTGCAATGGCATATTAAGTCTTTGGAGGGATAGAGCAAATAGGTCTATATTAACAGTATCATATGCTTTACTCATGTACTGAGATAAAAGCCAGATTTCTTTTTGGTTGCAATTTGCATCTTCAATAAAGTTGTTGAGTATGTGGATAGGGATATTAGTGCTATTGCCAGGAAGTTCAATATAGTTGTGCGGATTAAGAATATTGTAAGAGGAAAATATAGAGTTTAAACGATTAGTAAGAATTTTTGTATATAGTTTTTTGATATGTTCAATTAGGCTAATTGGTCTAGTATTATGTAGGTGTCCATCAAAAGTTGGTTTTTTAGAAATAGGAAAAATGCGACCATCTTTCCATTGTTTGGGAATTGAGCCTAATATTAGACATCGGTTTAGTAGTGCTGTGATAGCAGATATGGTTTGTGAACCAACATGTTTTAGCATTTCATAGCTAATTCCTGAAGGGCCACATGCTTTGTTGTTGGGAAAGTTGTTGATAGTACTGATAACTTCATTAGTATATATAGGTTCCAGGACTGGATTGTACCATTCTGGTATAATATTGTGTTTGGGGTTATATTCTGTTTGCCAATGAGTAGAAAAAATTTGTTGGTTATAAGCATTATTTGCAGTCCATTGAGAGAAGTGTGATCGAATATGATTTTTGACTTCAAGAGGATCAGTAAGGATATCTGTTTGAGTTTTTATATTGTCAAAATGAACTGGGTCAGTGTGGCGATTAAGAATACTATTAATCATTTTGGTTGGATGAGTAAGCAATCTTTCACATCTAGTATTAATAGCTGTTTGAATATGCTGCTTAAGATGATGAGCATTTTCAAGATTTCTGGCATTGTATAGGGTTTTCCAGTATGTTTTGGTTTGGGTTAGCCAGGTAGATAGATCAATTTGGTTAGCAGGTATGGGAGGAATAGAGAATTGGTGTTTGGAGTTCATGTTCTGAATATGAGTAGATATTGTAGAAGGAATAGTTTGGTTATGTGTTATTGCATATTTGGTCTGTTGCATAATATTTCCAATAGTTTTGAGATCTTTGTGCAGTTCAGAGGCTTTAGGTGTAAAGGTATGATGAAAATTTCGAACTGTAAATTTTTTGTTAGGAATAGTTTTAAGAGCAGCTGTAATAATGCTAGTTTGAATTTTGTGCCAGGTACATTCTAAAGATTCTGTTGAATTAGAGTGTAGAGGAGTATTGTGATAACTAATATTGTTTTGACATTGGGATGAAAACTCTTCCCATTTCTCTTGGTCCATTAATTTATATTGAAAGACTCTACGCTTACAACGTGTTTTGTGACAAAGTTTTGAAGATAGTGCAAATGGAAAGCTCCATTTGGAAATGAGGATTAAATGATCACTATGGGTAGTAGCTAGTGGTGAAAGAAGAGAAAAGTCTATAAGGTATAGAATTATAGAATCATGTGCCCATATATAGTCGATACGGCTACTTCGATTATTGCGTTGCCAGGTATGTTGGGTATTATTAGTATGATCAGCCAAATCAAACATACAGTTGCTATGGAGATAGGAAAGAAGTTTGGTTTTAGCAGTAGAGGTATTAGTAAGAAGAGGAGAAGTATTAAAATCGCCGAGGATTATAGGGTGTAAGTTTAAAGAGAGTGCTTGCTGTATCCATAAGATGATAGCTTCTTGTGATTGGTTACGTATATTTTGGTTAGTGGAGGAAAGGTAAATGGATATAATTCGAAATTTGAAATCATGTTTGAAAAATAGATCAATTGCAATTGCACCTCCAGGATGTGTAAGTATATTATGGATATGAGGTTTTAAAAGATTATTAATTATGATACCAGTGCCCTCTGCTGAGTTGTTGAGGCAGGACCAAAAGTATGAGAAATGTTTATTGTTAAAGAACTTTTTTGGTTTGGAGTCAGAAAGTTTTGTTTTAGTAATACTGCAAATTTGAATGTTATTAGACAGACAGAATTCTTCCCAAAGTTGCCTTTTAAGAGGAGTATTATAACCTTGAACATTGTGAGTAGCAATAATAAGGTCAAGAGCTGAAGGTGAGATATTTGGTTGGTGAAATTTGTTATTGGGTGATTTAAGTTCAACATCAGAGTAATGTAGTAAATCTTCAAAGGGTGGAAATATAGTGTGGTCTGGTATAAGATTTTCATATGGAAGGTATATGTGTGCTTCTGTAAAAATATGGTCGAATCGGGAATGTGGTTTAATAGAAATTTTTATATATTGTTTTGAATAAAACATAGGTAATTTTCTTGTATATAATGCAAGAAAGAACATAATGAAAAATTATTAAATTATATATATTCAATATTTCAGTATATTTATTTTAAAATATATATAGTACCAATGTATTGCCGCTAGTAAGGATAAGAATCGGCCATCTTGATTGATGTTTGCATGTGCCGATTTACTAACATTAGTATTAAATAGCATTTTTTTTCAAATATCAACATTTATTTTAGTAAATGCAGATAAAAGTCCAGCCAATATCCACAGTTTATATTTATCTTTGACCCACTCTATTTTTAAGTATAAAATCAAAATAATATATATAATTTGCATTGAAAATAGTGTAATAATAAATAAAAAACCTGCTGCACCCGCTTCATCAGATTCCTTGATTTTTTCTAATACATTCAATATTTCCTCTTGTGTATTTAATTTAGTAATAGAATATATTAATTCTTTTATTTCATTAGAAATATCTTTATTTCAAATATTGCTATAATAAATGTAATATTATTAATTTAATAAATATATATTTTATAAATAAACTTTTAATAAATTACTTACCGATTAAAATTACTTGATATAATTTATAAATATGAATTAAATTCTTCACATGATAAATAACTATACTTTGAATGCAAATATTGCCCAAGACCTATTTAAATAAAAAATAAATAAAATTAATTATAAATATCTATAATATATAATATTATTTAATACATTTACCAAGTGCTTGTCCTTGATATTCATCTGCAATTATACAGCCTAATCCACAATGAATATGCTGAAATTCAAATTGCTTTTACATATCTTTTTAACTGTATCAAATAAATCTTCAAATAAATATTGATATGCTTTAGCTAATTGAAAATTTGTAAAAACTTGTGCAAAAACCAGCGCTATAAAAAATATGTATATAGTTCATATCAGCGGATCGGTGTAATAGGGTCTTTTTTCAATAAACTGTTACACAAAAATTTGCTCCTAAGTAACGTTGAAAAACTAACAAACGAAGTACTTGTTACAACTAACAAAAGAGCCTTTCTGACGCCTAGACAAGTTAAAAAACCAATAAAACTTAATAAAAGAGCTATGCTAAGCTGTAGAAAGAAATACTTTTATTGTTTGTTGAAATATTCGGGTGTTTTAGGATGGGTTGGGCATTGGGAAATGGGTTGGTAACTATCAAGGGTAAATTCGGAAGCTAATTTTCAAAAAAATGGCCTTTTTAATATACTATTGGCTTATAATTAAATATATGAATTTCATAATTTTCTACATACTTAATTATAAATACAAAGCTGGTTAAAACGGCCGTTTTTGTGAAAATTCGCTTTGTAATAAATTTTCATGTAAAATTTTTTTGATAATCCTCGATCATGATTGGTTGAGCCAACATGTTACACTGATCTGCTGATATGTAAAATATATATATAATGTATTATTATTAAATTAAGAATAAAATTACCTTTTTGATAACAGTGAACATATGCACAAATTTCCTATTCATTTGTGGTTCCATGAATTCTTTTAAATGCCATGCCAATTTCAACAAATAATGATTGAGAAAGCAATTTTGTTTGTTCCTTTCGAGCACATAATACAAGGTATTGACCATTATCAAGAAATTCTAAATTAATTAGGTTAATTAGCTATAATTTAAATAATTCAATTTAATGTTAATTACTTACTAACTGAACGAATATATGGATCTGATGATTTTTTTTGTTTTAATAGTTCATGTGCAACTCCTAAAAACATCTGCTTTAATATACTAAATATTTTTAATAATTTATTAAATTTAAATTTATATTGTATTTACCAATTATTTCCTGTCCGAATGGATATTTTGATTGTTTATTTTTTCAATTAAGTAAGACATAATTGATTATTTAACGATAGATGAAAACTACTTAATGGCTGTCCCTGAAGATATACTTTTAGCATTGGTTCTATTTAAAAAAATTCTATTAATCTAAAATATATTATAACTAATAATTTATATTAGTACTTACTTGTAAGAAGCTGTCATGTAGTAAGACTCAAATCATGTTCATTTTCAATAATTGTTTGTAAATTTTTAATTATATTATATGGAGTTTTGGTCGAAGGTGGGGTGGATGATTGTGAATGCCAAAAGAAATTATTGCAATAAATGAACATTGAGTTAAATCTTTAGGCAATATATGGTAAAATTTTACAGAACAATGCCCTTTATTAACTAATTTTCCTTTCATAACTTGGATATCTATTTTATAAAGATGTGCTATTATATAATATATAATAAAATAAAATTTAATATTATATATTGATATAGTTTAAAATCTAAAATAATTATACTTACGACAATGGCTTGTTGTAGATGAATTTGGAAAAACTATATAACATTCATTAATAGGTTTATTTTTGTAATCCTATAATTAAATTAATATTAAATATATATTTATATTAAATAAATACTGTATATATATTTGTATTTGATAAATATATATACCTTTTTACTTACTCCATTTGAACAGTAAGGGGTGCGCCATTTATCACCTGATTTTTAGGTAGGTGGGGGGTAGAGAAATTATCAGGTCCTATATATAATATAATAAATATAATATATATAAAAATATATATTTATATATATTATTATATATATATAATTTTTAATATTGAATAACTTTTGATCCACCAGTCCATTTTTGATGATTTAACTACCAAAATGTTCGACTTAGTGAGATGATTCTAACAAGCCTAAAATCACTAAATTCTAATCACAGGATCCTAAGATCAACAAAAATTTGTATTTTATAAACAATTAATAATTAGATATGTCTAATTTGGTGCATCTAAGTTCTATAATGAATACCACGTGACATATCGATCAGAATCAGATTATTTTGGTACCATTTGATTCGTCTCATTGAGACTAGTGCTCCTAGGTCCAGTCTGAGATCAGATCAGACTCAGACTCTAAATTTTACTAATTTCAGACTTCAAACTAAACACAACTATGAGTCTGGTCCGGGTCAGGTCCGAAATCTGCAGACTGGTCTGAGTCAAATATAATTATATGTATTTTTGGCACTAAACAAGTTTACTTAGTGCATTTTGTTAGAATAAATTAGTAAAATTTTATGAATCATAAGATTTTATAGAATTTTATTAATAAAATTCTATAAGATCTTATGATTTACAAATTTTAATTAATTAATTCTAACAAAATGCACTAATTAAACTTGTTCAGCACCTAAAAAAGTATTACTGGCAATCATCCGGGTGACTTTACTAACAAAAATATCAAGAGGTTTAAGAATCAGTTAGTTAAAATGGGCTAAAATGGCTGGTTTGTTTTTATATTACTTGAAATTTGGAGAAAAGATGCATAATTTTGGATTTTTGATCAAAAAAGTCAAATTTAAGCATTTTTTCTCAAAATTCAAGTAAACTAAAAACAACCCTACTGATTTAATGTATTTTTAGGTGCTAAACAAGTTTACTTAGTGCATTTTGTTAGAAATAATTAACAAAAATTTGTGAATCATAAGATTTTATAGAATTTTATTAATAAAATTTTATAAAATCTTATGATTAATAAAATTTTACTAATTAATTCTAACAAAATACACTAAGTAAACTTGTTTAGCACCTAAAATACATTAAATTGGCAGGGTTGTTTTTATTTTGCTTGAAATTTGGAGAAAAGATGCATAATTTTGGATTTTTGATCAAAAAAGTCAAATTTAAGCATCTTTTCTTCAAATTTCAAGTAAAATAAAAA
>QKWP01000063.1:241369-334927 GCA_003550325.1 Gigaspora rosea
ATTTTATAGAATTTTATTAATAAAATTCTATAAAAACTTATGATTCATAAAATTTTACTAATTTATTCTAACAAAATGCACTAAGTAAACTTGTTCAGCACCAAAAAATACATATAAATATATTCAGACCAGACCAGTCTGCAAACTTCGGACCAGACCCAGACCAGACTCAGACTTGACTAAAAAGTCTGAATATAAAAAATAAATTTACTTAGTAATTTTAAAAATTACTATTAAAATTACACAAAAGTTGAACGATCTTGGGATCCTGTGATTTGATTTTGATGATTTTGGGGTTGTTAGAATTGTCTCACTGAGACGAACATTTTGGTAGTTGAATCATCCAACAAACAGACCAGTAGATCAAAAGTTATCCAATTTTTAATATATATATATATATATTATTAAATTTTAACCAATCAAATGCTTAGAAAAATTATCAGGTGGGGGGTAGGGGTTAGCTATTTAGTGAAACCCTAATTAGGTGATTTCTGGTGCTCCCCTAAGTGTAATTTTGAAATAACTGTTCAAGATATTCCATATTTACATGCTGACTAATTGAAATATAGCGATGTCCTTTTTGGCCAAATTGGTACTTTTGACATCCAATAAACTTTCGAATAGTTGATACATTATTAATCTAAGTTTGTAATTAAAATAAATTATATAATAGTTAAAATTAGTAAATTAAAAATGTATATTTAATAATTGTCCGAAGCGTAGCGAGGACTTTCTATGGAGATGCAAATGTCATGGATTCCGCTCACGTGATGCACCTGTTAGCCAATCAGCTATATAGATCGACACGGATCAGTCTGATGTTTACTCTTGGCTTTGGCCATTAGCAGTATCCATTTTCTATAAGAAAAAATAGTTTTTTTAATGACTTGAATTGATTTATATAAAACTATTTAAAATTAATCACTTCAGACATTAACAGAGCCTGTTTACCTAGTATATATACCTGTTTATATTCTCTAAGTATAGGGTTCCTATTACAGTGAATATTAGTAATTGGATCAATATAAGAACATGGTGTATTATAAGCTTGACCATATGTGCTAAAGTTATAAAATTTTTAATTTAGATAAAAACTAACAAATTTAAATATTATTAAATACAATTACTTACTTAAGAGTAAATGTATCAACTGAAAATTCATTTGAATCAAAGATTTTTTTATAAAGTTGATCTTTAAAATTAAAACTGATGTATGTCATTATATAGATCTGTTGAGCTAAATTCACATACTTTTATACTAAGACATGAGCGTTAAGTTTTTTTAACAGGTACGCCTAAAAATAGACATTTCTGAATTGATCGAACATTTCCTGGATCTCTATTTAGTATATTGAATATTAGAAATCCCAAATGCTTTTTTGGCATCATCAGGTTCCCAACCTGAAACATTATAAATACTAGCAACACCGGTTAAAGAAGTTTTGAGATATTCTTGAAACTCAAGATAATATTCAGCTTAATCGACAGTTAGATTTCGACCAAATTGGGCAAATGTTAGTTGACACTACATAATTATATAGTTAAAAAAATAGCTAGAATTGGTTACTATAAATTAACTTCAAATAAAACAATTAATATACCTCATCATTATTTTCTAAACTAGTCACAAGTATATTGTTATCTTCTAGATTATTTGTAAATACAATATTATTTTCTAAACCATCGCTATTATATTCACTTCAGAAATTTGTAATTCCTGTTTATAAATAATTTAGTTAACTTTTTTTGTATAGTTTATAATTAAATACCAAATATAATAGTGCAAATAATACTTCATAATTTAAAATAAATAAATTCGACGTTGACTTCTTCAATAAAATATAGAATTATTATTACATTAAATACTAATAATTTATTATTATTTTTTAATTTGAAATAAAATTACTAGTGTTGGCTCTTCATCTGTATCAAATAGCACAATTTCATCGTGTTGGTTTGAAACATAATTATTTCTTAAACTTGTGTCGAATGTATTATTATTGGTATTGATTTTGATGCTTAATTTTGAATCTAGTATTGGCTCTTCGTCTGTATCGGATAGCACAATTACATTGTGTTGATTTGAACCATAATTATTTCTTGAGCTTGTGTCGAATGTATTACTATCAGTATCGATTTTGATATTTAATTTTGAATCCATTGTTTTTTTTTAGAATTGTTGGATAAAAAAGGTTTAGATTTGCAATGAATAGTTTCTTATATTGATTGTGTTACGTCATTGATATCATTAATTAATTTTATTTTATTTATTAGTAATATATATAGTACGCATGATTTATTACTGGACAGATCATACGGTACTAGTCATACTACCAAACCGTACCGAATTTATGTATACTCACAAAAATATAACTTTGCTAAAAACAAATTTTCTGATTTTAAGATGATGAGTATATATAAAAACATGACCTGGACAACTTTACTTAGTTGGTTACTTTGTAAAAAAAATGGATTATCTATGTAGGACCCAGACATCTCTCATATAGGTTATAACTAGATTTGGCCAATTTTAACCTAATTTACTAAAAACAACAAAACTTTATTTACCTATGATTCAGTAATCTAAAGTGAATGAACTTTTTTGCTTTATTTTAAAAAAAGTTTATTCAAATTGGACTACTGGATACCAAGATAATTGCCAAAAACTGTTTATTTGCTTCTCAAATTTTGGAGGTTTTGCTAAAATGCGTAATGTAAAACTTCTGTACAAAGTTAAAATTTTAGGGTTTTTAATATAAAACCCCCTTTTTTGTCAAGATAATCTGCTTTGGACTTTTAAGTAAACTTGTTCAGCAAATAATTCTATTTATATTAGGGTTAAACCACATTTTTTCAGATCTTTTACTTAGTAAAAGATTTGAAAAATTTGGTTTGGCTTAATACAGTAAAATTATCTGCTAAACAAAGTTTACCTAGAAGCCCAAAGCAAGTTATTTTGACAAAAAAAAAGTTTTATATTGAAACCACAAAAATTTTAACTTTAGCACATAGATAACTTATTTTTTATACAAGGTAACCTATTTTGACTGACTAAGTAAAGTAGTTCAGGACATGTTTTTATATATAATATCATTTTAAAATTAGAAAATATTTGTTTTTAGCAAAGTTACATTTTTGTTTAGTACAAAATTAGCAAAATTTTAATTTGGTTTTTAAGCTCAATTTTTTTCTTCTTCTCTTATTCTATATTCCTGAAAATTTAATTTTAAGTTAATAAGTAAGATTAAAGAGAATCTTCTAATCCATATCTATAGTAAATTTATATGTTTTTATTATAATTTTTATTATTGACAACATTTGAACCATTTTTTAAGGATATGACCTATGAGTATTATATTCAATTAATTGCTTTAATTTTATTAATAAAATTTAAATTATAATTAAATAATTAATGTAACTGACATATTTTAATAATTAGTCTAGTGACATTTTGATTTACTATATCTATTTATTAGTGCAATTTTGTATAATCCATATAATTTTTGTGTAAAGGCAAATATATATAAGATAGTAAATTAGTAGTATTCAAAGATTTTACAGGGCTGTTCCCAAATTACTGGGTTGAATTCATCAGATTTAGATTGTTGTTTAGCTCAAATTGTTAGCAAGTTTAGAACTCCAAATAATTTATATGAGCTTATATTTGAGCATTATAGTAAAGTTTTTTTTTGGTTAGCACTTTTATATTGGTATATATAGCTATATTTTAAATATTAAATAAAACTTTTATTCAATTTTAACTTATTTTGAAATATAATATTCTCTAAAAAAAAATCAAACTTATATTCTCAAAAAAAAAAAAAAAAGAAACTTACACTTATTAAAATAAAAAACTTACATCATTAAAAAAAAAACAGTTTATATTCTTTATAAAAAAAGAGAATTTCTATTTGTGCATGGAGTGTATGTACATGGGTAATATAAAAACAAATTGATATATTAAAATTTTGATTATGAAACCACCTTTTGGTTTTTAATAAAAAAATTCCTTGAGAGATTTTGTTATAAACAACCCTTGCCACAATCCAAACCACTCTTACTCTAACTATAAGCATGAGTTTAATTTTTCATTTGTAAAAATTGTTTTGATTGATATGGCACACAAAATTTGTAAATTAATAAATTAGACTCGTGTATAAATACTACATGTAAATTAATAAATTTTCTAAAAAAAAACAGATTTACATTCACTAAAAAAAAAAAAGACTTACATTTTCTAAAAAAAAAAAACAGACTATATTCTTTAAAAAAAAATTTATTTTCTAAAAAAAAAATTATTTCTTATTTTATATTTTTTATTAGCATATTTAAATATAAAATTTATAAAAATTACTCCATTAGCATTCTTTTAACTATACTTGTTTTGCCCATTAGCTGTTTTCAAATATAACCCTTTTATCCAATACCTACTTTTCAAATATAACTTTTTTTAGCAATTTTTCAAATATAACTTCATATAGATTGTTCTACAGGTTCTATAGCAAAATTATTAGCTAGGCATTTTATATTTAAAAGTAGAGTGCATATTAATTATTTTCAATAATAGTAAAATTGTCATAATATGTAGCACAGCATATAAAAACTTACAACTATAGTTAAATAAAATGCATTTTGTTTACATCAAAAAAATATATTTATGGTATTTTTAATGTCCAAATTTTTATTTCCAAGCAAAGAATTTAATATTTTATATTTAATTTTTTTAAAAAATATGTCAAGAAGTTAGTGATATTTGTGACAGAAAATTTGGTTTATGATGGACAGAACAAGTTAAAACCAGTCTTTGATAGTAAATAAAATATCTAGAATATTCAACTACATATTAGTATTAGATATACCAGGAACATAGTACGAAGTACGAAATGTATGGTTAACAGGTAACTATCTGTATACGATTCCTTGAATCTTATTGGATGGCATATTCAAATTAATCATTGGATGTTCGGTAACATGATGTTTATAATCACTAGATTTTTGCGTCTGTTTAACATTATATAAATTCGTTTTGATAAATGCGCAACTTCTATATTCTGCCATGAGCATCTGTACCTGTTATGCCTTGCTACTTTTGGTAATCAATTCGAGGATATAGTATGATTTTCTGAATTTGTTTACTTTATAAATTTTATACATTCTTTGGATAGATTTAGATCTGTTTATGCATGATCCCTGCTATTGAGCAGGTTTGTTTGCTTGCTTTTTTTAATTATTTTTGAAAAATCATCTGCTTGTGATTTTTTCTTATGAAATTACAATATATGTAAAAATTCTGCGAAAATCAGCATAGTGATGAATCAAACCATCCCTCTCACATTTTATGTTACCTATTCATATGATAGATAATATAGATAGATAAAATTGGTAAGCTTAAAATAATATTTCTGTCATTATTAACACATCTGTATATAAAATAATTTGCGCCCATGCTCTGTTCATGTTTAAATGACGAACTCTGAATCACGTGGTATGGATAATATAAAATAATCACATTTTTTCATTTTGATTATGATCGATTTTTTTTATGTAAACTGCTATACTAAGATCACTACAAAGGTAAACATTTATTGCATTATCATATTCGCTGAATTGTAAAGAATTCATCACATCATATAACAAATTCGTTGCATCACAATGATTTATCTCCGATTCGCATACAAGAAATCAACCAATTGTAACAGTTTTAAAGGCTACGTTCTCACAGTGATTAGCGATTTACGGTGTTAGAGAAGATAAAAAAACTACATGTTCATTTCTGATTACGAGTTTTATGTAATCGTGCATTAGGTTTTCTAATTTATCTGTTAAACTGCAAATAAAATATTATAGTTAACTGCATTATGAAGAATTAGTAGAGATACATGCAACACCAAATCAAATCAACTGATTGGAAGCATTTTAAAGGCTATATTTTTTTGGCATTTAAAGAATTACAATTAGTAGACATTTTAAAGGCTATTGTATATGATTATTATTTGAAAAGCATTAAATTTAATTAATTAAGAATTAAATGAGTATTGGATTAACGATAGAGAGGCAAAGAATATACCAAAAATTTTCAAAAATGTCTGCATATTGTTAAGGGTAGGGGGAATGTAGATCATTTTTCATATGATTTTGGTGGTACAATAGGATTTATATAGAAAATGAAAATATGCTACTAATAAAACTTTTTATAGTTGTAATTAATTTTAGCCAAAATTTTATAATATATAGAACAATATGTTCTTTTTATAATAGCAAAGTTTTAATAAATAAAACTTTTAAAAAATTTATACTTTTATATATTGTAATGTTTCTCCCAGTTGGCTCAAATTTCACCCAGTTACACAAAATGACTAATTTTGATTGGTTGATATCATATGATTATCATATGATTTTTGTAAACAATTTATGATACTCTATCTTTAAACATCTGTTTCTCAGCAAATATTTAACCAATTTTAATAATTTTACTATTATTAGAATTAGAAGAATCTATTCTACAACTTACAATTAATTTTTAAAAGTAATTTACTTAGTAAAATATTTTTTAATTTTTAATAGAAAAAAATCTTACAATATGTTTTATATATAATTTAAAATTTGTTCCCCCTACCCTTAAAGTATAAATGTTTATTACCAAGATTCTGAATTATATGCAATTTGTTGAATATCCACAATTTACTTCCATTTCACATTATACATGAACTGACACTTTGTTTAATCTAAACTTATAAGACTACAAATTTTTTATACATATATCCCTATAACAAATTACAGCATGGAATGATACTGCAATACACGAGAAAGTTTTAATATGGAACCACACGAACCTGCATGTAAATCTATACGAAACCATGATGGGATAACACGTTTACAGCACATAATAAGGCACAAATTCCATGCGACAGTGCATGTACTAACGTGCAATTTTATGTGTTTTCTCGTGCATTGCTCATGCATATTTACGTGCAGGTAACATATAATAGCATATATCCATACATATATACATAATAATATATATCGTATATGCATTATTTTATTAACTAAATTTTATAATTTTATTAATTAAATTTTATAAGTTTTATTAACTAAAATTTGTATTTTATTAACTAACTTTAATTATTTTATTAATTAAATTTTATAATACAAATACTTTAATTTAATATTTACATTCCAAATAAGAAAATGCTTCTAATTACTAAAACTACCAACTTTAAAAATAACCCAGCAACTAATAATATTAAAAAAAAACAAAGTAATAGTACCAAAATGAAAGGTTTAAAAAAAATTTGAATGACTAATTTAGAAATAAATCAAATAGGGACAACTCCGTTTGTGGCAAATCCAATAGCAGTAATTCAAGGAGATACTAAAATATTATACAATAATATACATAATATTAAAAAAAAACAAAGTAATAGTACCAAAATGAAAGGTTTAAAAAAAATTTGATTGACTACTTTAGAAATAAATCCAATAGGGACAACTCCGTTTGTGGCAAATCCAATAGCAGTAATTCAAGGGAGATACTAAAATATTATACAATAATATACAGAAAGAATTAAAAAATAAAAGAAAAGTAATAGTAAAAAAAATTAAAGCTGCGATACCACCAAAAATGATGAAAAAACATACACCAAAATGATAGTGATTCAAAAGAGCAACTTCCAAGGCAATAACTCTAATGGATGGGTTAAAAATAATTAAAAAAAATTATACAATATTAATTAAGTTGTAAAAAAAAAAATATAAAAAAATAAAAGACAATAATAAAAATTACAAAAAAAAAAAAAGCAAATATTTATTTGCTTACAAATCAAATGTAATTTGTGCGCGTCAATGCACGGAAATTATTATTGTTAAGTGTAAAAAAAAAACAAAAAAACCAACAAATGAATGTTTTTATGCGCGTCAATGCACAGAATTTATAATCATTAAGAATCTTAACAATCATCACGTTAATGCACGGAATTATGATCGTTAAGGATATTAATGATCATCACTTTAGTACATGACGTTAAGGATCTTAACAATTGTGACAATTGTGATATCATGCACAAAAATTATGATTGTTAAGAATCTTAACGATCATGCTCCTTAACGATTGTGATTATCATGACATATGTACAGAAATGATCGTTAAAAATTGAATTTTAACAATTGTGATGATCGTGATGTCATGCACTGAAATTTTGATCGTTAAAGAATTTTAACGATTGTGCACGTCAGAGCACAAAAATTATGATTATGATCGGATCTTTAAGAATCTTAACGATTGCGCACGTCAGTGCACGAAAATTATGATCGTTAAGAACCTTAACGATTGTGCACGTCAATGCACGAAAATTATGATCGTTAAGAATCTTAACGATTGTGCACGTTAATGCACGGAAATTATGTGATCATTAAGATTAATACACGTCAATATATGGATATAATACTATGCACGATAGTGCACGAATTTCAATTTTTCGTGTGATACTGTAACGTGTATTAAATTTTTTGGATGATCAGTTTCCGTGCAGTTTCAGTGCAGCGATTATGCTTACCCGCATACAATTTCGTATTTATACATGCATTTCTGTGTATCGAGGTTTCATAGGGATATAGTACCACTATATAGTTAGAAAATAATGCTATTTATGAAGATCTAATCCAAAATATACCCCTTTATAAAAGAAATTATTACCTGATCAAAGGACTTAGCATCGAATATGCATAATGTCGAAATCCTAAAATTATCATTTATTATTTGTTCATTAATGTTCGAAAATAAATCGATCTACTTCTAAACTTCTGCCTCTATTTATATTAATCTCTTACTAATCTCTTTTACAAAATTCGGAATCGAATAAACTTCTATGCTATACTTATGTTGTCTTAAAATTATGTAATTTATAATTTCAATTATTAATATCCATTATTTATTACATCATTATTTCGACATCTTTCCATTTCACGATAAACCAATCACTTAATAAATCCTGCTTCGCCAGAATCCAAACCCATAATTAAGATTTTATCCAGTTTTGATTTCTTACAATAAAGTTAATCAAAATTTGGTTCAACACAAGAAAAATAATCCCGATTTCAAGCTTTATCCATAATTTCTTCAAATTATGTATAATCTTAAAAGTGCTCAAATTATCTATTTGAGTAACGGTAATTCATAAATTTACGTTCCTGGTTTCGCGTGACAGCGTCGCGCAGCTACCTTATTTTGTATTACCAATATAAGTTTCATAATAATAATAACATCATTACACTCTACCCATGGATATAATTTATTAGTAAATTTTTTTTAATCTTGGAACAAAATTGCACAATTCCGATCTAGTCGACCATGATTCCGATGCACTCCGATCGAAACTCGGAGCATTAATACTAGCTCAGTACTGCCAACTAATATTATAGCAAAATTATAATCCAAGCAATTTTCTTAGTGATTTCGGACAAAATTATTGAGGTCGGATTGCTCGGGTTACATAAAAAGCAAAATTTTTTGGAATCACTAAACCGCATCCACTTATTTGCGCAGGTAATACAAGCTCTTGGAGAGGAAATAGCCAATCGGAGAGTGCAAATTTTGACTATTCCGGATCGGCAATTCGAACACGCGTACAATAAGAAAAAAGCGAAAATACGCAAAAATTAGTGTTTAAATCGATCTTGGTGCACTAATTAAAAATGATGAGAATGAAATTTTACTTATATTAAGTATCACTCTAACCCTATAACCTCTAACATTAAGGCCCTAACCTAAATTTTTCTCGCGCATTTCCTTTTTTGGTTTGTGTTACCCGCGCAAATAAAATGCCACTAACCCACGTAAACAGTGTTACGCGAATTCGGGTAATTTCATAGTGATAGTATAATTTCGTTAGCATAAAAATTGTAGATAGTATATAGTTACCTTTTTAGGTAAGAGGCTTTGAACGTACAATGGTCTCAAACCACAGATCGTGGTCTCGAACCACGATCCATGGTCCAAAACCACAGATCGTGGTCTCGAACCACGATCCATGGTCCAAAACCACAGATCTTGGTCTGAAACCCAAGATCTTGGTTTCGAACCAATAAAATTTGTAAAATATAAATATGCCGTTCAGATTAATAAAGAGACGATAATAACAAGACAATAATAAATATACAATATTAATAATAATAAATACATTCCTTAATAATCATTATCATTTATTCCGAATCCCTTAATGAACATCCATTCCGCATAACCTATGCTTACAACCCTGAGCTAATTCGACCTCACGTTAGCCAAGTCTCTCCCACGGTTGTAACAACAGATTGAATAAGATTGTGTTACAATATTACTAATAAAATTTATAGTTTGTGCTTAAATCCTTTTTAAAAAAATTTCAGATTGACAAACGAATAATTTTTTCATGCTTAAACCTTCATCATGGACCAACTGGAACTTAACAAAGTTGCTGATAATTATCAAAGAGGTATTGGCGTAGAGAAGGATGAACGTAAAGCATTTGAGTTATATCTTAAAGCTGACGAGATGGGGAACGTTAAGGGAACATTTAATGTTGGAAATTGCTATGATTATGGAATTGGAGTTGAAAGGGATTTACAGAAGGCATTTTTTTATTATCAAAAATTTGCAGAGATGGGTGACGCTGATTGAATGTGTAATGTTGGATATTGTTATTATTATGGAGTCGGAGTTGAAACGAATATACGTAAAGCACACATGTATTATCAAAAAGCGGCAAAATGGGAGATATATTTGCATTCGGTGAATGTTATGATAAATGAATTGGAGTAGAAAAGGACTCAAAGAAAGCATTCGAATATTTTCTAAATTCTATGGAGATGGGAAATGTTAAAGGGATATTCGAAATTGGAAGTTGTTATCTACATGGAATCGGAGTCGAAAAGAATGCACATAAGGCGTTCGAATATTTTCAAAAATCTGCTGATATAGGCGATGTTAATGGAACAAATCAAGTCGGTTATTGCTATTATAATGGAATTGGAGTCAAAGAAAATAAAAATAAAGCATTCGAAATTCTGGATATGAGATTTGCTATGGCGACGTATGATGTAGGATTTTATTATCGTTATGGAAAGGGTGTTATAAAGGATGAATGTAAAGCGTTCGAATTATAAAAAATCAGCAGAGATGGGATATGCTAAAGGAATGTACCGTGTTGGCAAATTTTATCGAAATGGAATAGCTGTTGAAAAGGATATAGATATTGCTTTTGAATGGTATTTCAAATCAGCTATTACTGAAGTATGTCCCGGTAACGAAAAAGAAGAATATTTTCATTGGATTCCTTTAGAAAAATTTGAAAATATTGAAGAGATAGGTGAAGGAGGCTTTTCCACTGTTTTCAAAACAAAATATTTAAATAACTATGGATCATATGAAGAAGTGGCAATTAAACGTGTAAAAGGTTCCTATAAAAATAGAGAACCATTCTTGAAGGAGGTATTATATTAAAATTTATAATACTATCTTAGTTTTTAAATATTATTTTTTTTAAATATTATTTTCGTTAATTTTGGTTAAATAAATTAATTTATTCTGTTTTTTAGTTGAAAGCTTGTCATAGTTTAGATCCATATTTAGGAATATCAAGAGATGAAAAAACAAATGATTACATTTTAGTGCTCAGTTATGCAAAATACGGATCATTGAGCAAAAATCTTGTCGATGTCTTTAAATTTGAATGGAAACTCATGTTAAAGATACTCTGTGATATGATATCCAATCTTAATCGTGATCTGCATCCTGGAAATATTCTGTTGAAAGAAGATTTTGAAGCATATATTACTGATCTAGGTTTATCGAATCCACTTGATGAAGAGGAACGAGAAGAACGTATTCATGGAGTTTTACCGTATCTTGCACCGGAACTCTTTAAAAAACAACCATATACACAAGCTTCAGATATTTATTCATTCGGAATAATTATGGTAGAAATGACAACTGGCCAAAGACCTTTTAATAATTATAAATTTGATATCGAACTTGTAATAAAGATTTGTAATGGACTATGGCCAAAATTTGGACCAGGAGTTCCTGATAGTTATATTGAATTAGCAAACAAATGCATGGATTCGGATCCAAAAAACATCCAACATCTGTTGAAATAATTGATAAATATTATTTATGGCTATATATTATTGAAATTGAAATCGAAAATAAAATTAAAAGTCAATTTTTAGAAAGTGATGAGATTAATAAAGAATTGTCAACAAGTAAAGAAAATTTAAAAAATATATACACAAGTAAACCTTATGATATAACAGAAATTAACAAAAACTTATCAAAACTGAAAATTAGTACACCTGTGGGTACTGTAGAAGTTCCAAATTTTTAACAAATCAATTAAATATTACTGTGCATTTATTATGGAAATATGCTTTACTATTTATTATTTTATATATTTGCTAAATTAAAATTTATGGAATTATTAATTATTTGTAATTAATTTCAATAAAATTCTTTAATTGTAAACAAAAAATATATTAAAAATGAATGAATCTGCGTAACCAATTGTTCTTATGGTTAAAATAATTCTTTTCTTATCTACACAAATTTAGATGCTTAAATAGCTGTAATATATTTTAAATGATATCAAAAATATTATAAAATTCGATCTCAATTACCCTCGATAATAATATGCTTTAAATATCTATCTTCAATGTGCGATAACATGCAATAATACACAATATACAAGAATAAATTTATTAATAAAAAAGTTTTTAATTATAATTATCATACATTTCTATCCTTTTAAATTTAATTAATTATATTTAAATTTAGGCATTTCTAATTTTAACCGGTGGTAAAAATCACCGGAAGTGCTATATCTCAAAAATGTACTAAGTAAACTGGATCAGGGACTCTAAGTAAAAATGTTCAGGACCCCTGAAAACCTTATGAGAACTGAAATCGGGACCTTATATCCACACTACATTATATTATATATAAAACAAAAAAAATCCTTGCTAACCCTAAAAATAATTAGGGGAGGTATTGTTACCCGGTTAATGTAGTTATTTACTTTAAAATTTTATTGCTTAAATGATAAATGATTAAATTTACAGAGTACATACACAGTAGATCAATCGATTCTCTATCTGATGTAATTCTTGATCTCCTTGTACGGTATCTCGTCGTTCAAGAGGCATCGTAGCATGGCTTCATAAGCTGCATGTTCTTTTTTGAATAATTCGTAACTATTAAGTTTATTTATGAAAAAAATGAAAAAATGATAACATCTATTTTTTTGTTGAGACCGATGATATTTCATTGGTATATTTTATGATAAAACCTAGTTTTTTTAATTTAATAATTCCTTCTTGTTAACAAATAAAAATATCGGAAATGGTTATAGATGCTCCTATTAACTATGATAATTGCATAACTTGCAACAATTAGGGAATTCGCGAAATATATATTATCATGGATTTCATATAAAGATTTAAAATAACAAAATGATAGAAGAAAGTGGATTCTCAACTGCCTTTAAAGCTATTTTAGTAAAAAAGAACTACACATTATTATACTGTGACATACTGTGATACCTATAACACCCAAATTCCAAAATCAAATAGAAATCAACAAGAATTAATGAAAGAGATGATTTATTTTTTATGCCAACCTTTATTGAACCGTCATTTAAAACTTAAGAATTATTGTTAAATTGAATATAAAAATTACTTATTTTTGGTATATCAAGACATGAAACCTCCAAGGTCATATTCTCATCTTAAAATATGCAGAAATTTATTCTTTGCATAATAATCTCCAAACTGTTTTACGAATAAATAGAAAAATAAATTATTACATTGGGATTTCAGGCCTAAGGTTTAAGTTTCTGATTATGAATTAAATTTGTGACGTATTTATTTCAGAATAAATGATTTATAACACCTATTTACTTTATTTGTAAGCTTATTTATATAACTAGAGGTGCAATTGAGTTGCAGAGAGTTGAAAATTTATTATATTAGCATCACACTACCCTAGCTAATTCTTTTTTATTTTATTTTCTAAAATATCTTTTTATAAATATATCACTGAGCATTGGGAATACACTGGACATATGCTAGACAATTCAAAAATGTCCATTGTCCAGTGAAAAAGCACAGGATATATAGGTTGCCAACCTTGTCCTAACTAACTCTAACTCTAACACAACCATAGTTTGGTTTATTTTGATTAATGCGAATAAAACAATGGTCTTTTTGCGCTATTTTATTTAGAACATATTCTTAATCTTCTAAATCTTGAATAAAATCATTTAACCAATCTTCATTATCTAAATCTTCTGCAATTTGATCATCATTTGTATTTTAAAAAGCAGTATTTCCTAAATCAATTATTTCTAATAAATTTTCATCATAAATGGTGCAAGTACATTAATTAAAATTCAATTGTGCATACTATACAAAATTAAAAATTTAATAATTTAAGGTTTTGAAAAGTTTCAGATATGGGTGTTGGAAGTTTCAAGCAGAGTTTCAGTTTCGGGTGGTTTTTTGGGTTTCGGGGAGATTTCTAGTTTCGGATGAGGTTTCAGAACCTATTATCTGAAACCCAAAAAACCATTCAGATTTGGTTAAAAGGCTTTGGTTCCCAACTCTAGTACCGATATTTCACATACTGTACATTAGATTTTTAATTAATAACTACAAATTATGCAAAATCGATCATGTCACAGAATACCGAATTTTACAATATTCATACTTTGTTATCGACCTTCATATTTGGCATACTAATATACTATTATGTATTGTGTTCGCTTTTTATATGTCTATTTACAAATTTTTGGTAAAATTTAATAAATCACATAAAGGGTGTTTTTCAAGTATTTTACTCAATGAACTGTATGAAATTTTAATTAATTGTAAATCAAATAAACTAACCAAGTTAGTTACTATTTTGATTATATAATAAAATCTGAGGACCATCTGAGTTGGCTCTGGTTGGTTAAAATTTAGAATCCACAGAATTTTATTCAATCATTCACAATGATTTATGCAGCATATCGGTCACTAGCTAATTACATTGAAGAATTAGCAATTTTTCTTCCCAATGAGAAAAAAGCCAATGGATTTCTGATAGAGTTAAATGGATAAATATTCATTTATTCCATGAGGTTTTTGTTAGGTTTATTGTCAACTCTGACTTCAATGATTAGCAAGTCGCAGCAAGGTGATACTTAAGTAAATCTCAATGATATCACTATTCAAACTATTGGTTTTTATCGTAAATGTTATGAGAATTGCTAATGTCATGTCATAATACTTGTGCACTCTTTCAATCACTGGAAAAATCGTATGTAGGTTTATACTTGAGAAGATCTGTAGTTTCTTCTACGCCAATCAATTAAATTAGCTTCCTTTAACATTTCAAGAACTTGGTTTAAGAAAATCACGTTTTTGTAGATCATATAGATTAATACTTTTGTACAAGATTGCATTAAGCTTGGAAATATTTAATTTAACGTTTTAATCAAAATTATACATCTGTTTATGCTTTATTTAACGAGTCAATAAAAATTTTTTTTAGCAAAATAGCTTCTACCATATATTCAAATCAATAATTAACAAAATTAAATTCGCAAGTAATAACTAAAGAAGTTTCTATTTATCACCACTGGTGATCATCTCCAGTATATATTTGTATCTTTAAATTTTGTCCATGAAATCACCCTTGAGGCTCTAACAAAAAAAATTTCTCGTAAAATTTTGGTATAAACTATACCCTTGCCCCATTCCAATTCTTAACCCTAACCCTAATATTATCAAGTTTAATTTTTATTTCGGCAAAAAACTTGTTAATTTACATGTTACTAATGGTTGTATATAGTAATTTTGATAATTAAAAACATACTATTATTTTATATTAACTTATAAATTAATATAAACTAATAAAATCTATCAAACCGAATAAATAATTTGCAAAACATTTATAAATATAAATATACAATATATAAATCTTATATCCTAACACAATTAAATATACGTATAATACAAACAAAACACCACTTGTAGCACTTTGAAAGTATCTTACCCACTTTCTTTTATTTTTCTAATGACTGAAGATCTATAACTAGGGTTGTTAATGAAGCACTCCGTTGTTTTATTTTAATAGTAATACTCCGGAGTATTACTATTAAAATGAGGTAAACGGAGCGCTCCATTAACAACCCTACCTATAACGATGAGTCTAATACTCAAACAAATTGAGTCCTTTTCATGCAATTTGACTCTAAGCCATTATTTTAAGTGAAATAAATAATTAATATACTTTAAGATTAAAAAAAAAGAAGTATAAAATTAACATTGAATTGCCTAAACATAAATTTTATCGACTTAATTATTGAAAACTTAATAAATTGAAAAGCAAATTATTTTATCGCTCATATTAATTTACCGATAACATTCTTTTTGAGCTCAAATAAAGAAGTAGGTTCTGAAGGCATTTTAAATAAAGGAAATCGAAGAAATAAATATTAGTCCGAAGGACCTTTAGTTTGTAAACATAATAAAGACCATGTAATTTGGAATTTTGTACTTCGGAAAATTCTTTACATACATTCTATTATTTAATTTATTAGTTTCATTCACAGCTAATCTTACAAAAATTAAATAAATCTATTACTTATAAATTACACAAGATTTAATAAATAAATAATCAAAAACTAGGAAAACAATTATTATTAGATCCAGGTTAAAATTCAATTACAGCTAAGTGTAATATAATGTATGGGGTCTGAAATTAGCTTATTTTAAAATCCCTATATTTTGGCTAAAATTTCGAATCAGAGAATAATAGATAAAATTAGCTTTTAATGATGATACATTATTACCATATTATTTTACAAATTTACATTTTTAAATATCAAATAATATTTAGAAAAGAAATACCAATTGTAAAAAATATCATTAATAAAAGCGATTATGTAATAAGCATATATAACTATAGTTTAAAATTCTTGTTATCATGTTATCACCAGGTTAGACAACTTAGTTGTATATAAATAATTTATCATTTATTTTATATAGAAACCTAAATGTTATCTGATTCATTATTTATGCAAATTTGTATATTCAAAAATAAAAACTAAATATTTATTGAGGTAATAAAAAGCAATCCCTTTAAAAAAGTGATACTGTTTTTTAGTGATCAGTTTAGTAACTTTTAAAATCTCGGTTTAAGTGACTAATAATTATGCAACACAAAAATGAAATAAACAACAAAAATAAAACAAACACAACAAAAAAAGGCCATGAAAAGAGTTCCTATATATATAATTACTAAATTTAAATATTCTAGAAATCTTTAATCACTATCAAACTAATACATGATTCGTTCAATTTGTCTGAAAAATCTGCAACATCATTTTCATATCATTATACAAATTAGAACTTACTTTTCGATTATATCCTCTGCTACATTCCAAATATTAAAAATAAAAGTCTATTTATAACTAGAAAGCAAATAGAAAATCGATATGACAAAAAATTGTGTAAACCCAAATAAAAACATTTAAAATAAATGATTCACAATTAACCCATCCCAACCTTTTTCTAATCATTTACTTTAATTTTAAGATTTGGCATGTGTCTCTTACTTTTTGTTTTGAGTCCTGCTTGTCGTCATATTTCCTTTATAATAAAACATATACTGAAAACATTAAATTAATAATCTTAATTTTATTTTTTTTTCTATTTTGTTTTTAGATTTAGTTGTTGATTTATTGCCATCACAAAGTTATTTTTTTTACAACATTACATAATTATTACATAGAATAGTAGTGTGATAGGTGGCATTTCGTGCATCTATTTTATTTATTAATTTTATTATTTCAAAATTTTAAATTTAGATTATAAGTTAGTAGTTTTTGCTTTTATTGTTTTAATTAGTAAATTTTAAGAAACAAAATTATTAATTTAAAATTTAATAAAGAATTTATTTACGCTAAGTTTTTTATTATTAAATTAGGTTATTAGTTAATATTTATTATATAAATTTATAGTTTATTGGTTTTTAAGTTTGAAGTTTTTTTTTTTTGTTATTAAAAAACTTAAAGTATTAAAATAAATATTTATTTGTAAGCATTTAATTTAATTTTTTTTCAGATATTAATTAAAGTAAAAATTCAAATATTTGATTTGATAATAATTTTTTTTGTAATTAAAATGAGATCATGGCTTGTAACTTTATTAAATATATATATTCTTGTATATTTACAAGTACAATTTTTTAAAAAAAAACATGCAAATTTGGACACTAATATGTTTTTTGACCTATTTATGCCAATTATTTTAAATTTTATTAAGGCTTGCCATCTATTTACTTAGTTAATTATCACATAATTTCTATTTGACAAAATTTCTTCAACAGTTTACTTAGTTAATTATCACATAATTTCTATTTCACAAAATTTTTTCAACAGTATTAATATTAAAAAAAATTTTGTATAAAAATATTTATATCTATCCAACAAAATACTATTTTTAATTTAGAACAATATAATAGGAGGACTTTGGACATCTCTTATATAGATTTTAGTCAATTTCAACCTAATTTGCTAAAAACAACAAAACTATATTTACTTAAATAACTTTTGATCAGAATTGAATCAACTTTTTTGTTAGATGCACCTTATTAAAAGCTTTATTTTAAAAAAAGTTTATTCAAATTGGACCATTGAATGCTAAGATAATTGCAAAAAACTGTTTTTTTTTGCTTTTCAAATTTCAGGGGTTTTGCTGAAACACATAAAGTATGACTCTTGTACTAGATGTCTGGGTTCTATAATAAGTCATATATAAAAACAAAAATAGTATGATTTTTCTTATTGTAGTATAGTATTTACAAATTGATAAAAAAATATATTAAATTGGATAACAATAGGCTTTAATACCATATTACAATATTCTTTAAGCTAATATTTAGATTTAAAAATAGAAATCAAATTATTACTATTATAAATTATAAAATAGATTTATTAGCTTTATACATAAAGAATTTTCAAATTTCAGCAACAACAAAATTTATTTGAGCAGAATCAGCTTGGGCTTGAGACAAATCTAAATAAACAGTTATTATTATTATTTTAACTAATTAAATAATATAATTTTAATACAATATATTAATTGAAAATAAACCTTCAATTGCTTTTGAAATTAGTTTTGTTCTAATAGTTTTGCTGGTATACATTTCATCAGAATGCTTTGGTATTGGCAATGATTTAATAACTTTATCAGCTTTTAAGAATTGCTTTTTAATTTCATTCTCTTCAAGCCAAATATTTATTGTATTCCGAATTTTCGAAGCAACAGGCCTTTTCTGAGGATCAAAGTCCATGCATTGGTTAGCTAATTCAATATAACAATCCGGGGTTCCAGGAGCAAATTCTGGCCTTAATCCTTTGCAAATCTTTATTGCAAGTTCGTGATCAAATTCCTGACCATCAAAAGGCCTTTGTCCAGTTGACATCTCTGACATAATAACTCCAAAACTGTAAATATCTGCAGCTGTTGTAAACTTTTGACCCAATAATACTTCCGGAGATACATAAGGCATAACTCCGAAAATTTCACCTTCTGAGTCATTTTCATTAACTTTTTTAGACAATCCTAAATCTGCGATGTAAGATTGCAAAGTTGTGCTAATACCTTTGATTTGCAAAATATTACCGCTATGAAAATCTGCATGAATATACCCTGCACAATGAATATTATCTAAATCTTTAGAAATATCGAAAAGTAGGTTTAATTTAGTTTGCCAGTTAACATATTGAAATTTTGTTATTAAAAACTTGTGAAGATTTCCATTATCAGCATATTGAAGTACTATAAAGTATTTATTATTTTTACTGCTTTGTGTTAATCCATATATCTTAAGCCGACTATCATTTAAAATACATTTCATATGATTTTCAAACTTTATAAATGAGATAGATAATTAATTAAAATAAATTAAATGAATTATTTATTATTTAACAGACAGCTAAACAAATAACGATTTAGCTCACTTCTTTTAAAGAACCTTCAGACAAGGTCTTAAGCGCAACGATGCTGGATGTTTCACGCGCTCTTTTGTAGTTATCATCATTAATTTTTTCACCTTTTTTTCGTATGCCATCCAACCAGGTTGCTTTGTATACAGAACCAAATCCTCCTTTACCAATTTCTTCAACAACAGATAATCTATCCAATGGAATCCATTCAATTGCATCTTCATATTTAAAGGTTCTAAGTTGGAATGTTTTCATGCAGTCGTCAATATTTTTATTTCCACTTGTCCATCTTGTTGCTATTTCAGGATCGCATGATAAACACCATGCGGGTTGAGTGTTATCTTCATTACAATGTGCGCATATTCCATATTCAGATTTTCTGTATAATATATAATTGGTTTATTTTGTATTTGCGGTTTTAACCTTCATATCAAATGTAAATTATTTTTATTTACCGACTAAATTAATACGAATGAAATGAATTGTACGTAATGGTAAATAAGTAATTATGAACTTGTTTTGTGAACTTGTTTTGCTTTTTATGTAGTAAAATTATTAAATGTTCTTTAAACTCACTCGCTGAATGAAATGAATTGTATGTAATGGTAAATAAGTAATTATGAACTTGTTTTGTGAACTTGTTTTGCTATTTTTATGTAGTAAAATTATATATGTTCTTTATACTCACAGACTAAATTAATGCGAATGAAATGAATTGTACGTAATAGTAAATAAGTAATTATGAATCTGTTTTGTGAACTTGTTTTACTATTTTTATGTAGTAAATTATTAAATGTTCTTTATACTCACAGACTAAATTAATGCGATGAAATGAATTGTACGTAATCGTAAATAAGTAATTATGAACTTGTTTTGTGACTTGTTTTGCTATATTTATGTAGTAAAATTATTAAATGTTCTTTATACTCACCCACTAAATAATGCGAATGAAATGAATTGTACGTAATGGTAAATAAGTAATTATGAACTTGTTTTGTGAACTTGTTTTGCTATTTTTATGTAGTAGAATTATTAAATGTTCTTTATACTCACAGACTAAATTAATGCGAATGAAATGAATTGTACGTAATGGTAAATAAGTAATTATGAACTTGTTTTGTGAACTTGTTTTGTTATTTTTATGCAGTAAAATTATTAAATTTTCTTTATACATACGGGCTAAAATACACAATAAATATTTATGAGCTTAAATTGTTGATAAATAGATCAAATAAATAAATACTTTTTATGCTTACTCCCTGATAATTAAAATTTGTATAAGAAAATCCTGATTTAAGTAAAGTACAAACATTATCATAAAAAATAAATTTATATTATTACTTGACAATCCATTCCTCCCATTTATCAAAATTTTTTTCCACGCCAATTCCGTAATAATAACACCAGGCAGTTTTCCAAATTCCCATTGAATTACCAGCCTTAGCAGACTTCAGATAATATGTAAACGCTTTATGCTTATCGATTTCGACTCCAATTCCTAAATAATAACAATATCCAACTTGGTACATTCCTTTAGAATTATTCATGTCTGCCGATTTTTGGTAATATGTGAACGCCTTGTTTTCATCCTTTTCAACTCCTATCCCATGTTCGTAACAATAACCGAGCAAATAATTTCCGTTTGGTTCGTTTGTATCTGCCAATTTTTGACTGCTGTCGAAATTCAGTTGATTGAAAGCATCGATAATTTGTGTAATTTTTTCGTTTGCCATTTGGATTCAAGAAATGCTTGGATATTACGATTTACCGATACTATTTTTTTTTATTTATTTACTTGGTTATACAACATATTCTAATTTATACCAACCGGTGCTGCAGTTCTACACAGAATTCAGCCTACATGCATTAAAAATGTTATTGGAAATATGGTGCATAAGTTGCCATAAATAAATTAATTAGTCATGCGCCTACCCATGCGCTGGGAGTTTTTTTTCTATTGCCATTCCGGATATTGCTCTTCCAAAATTCTATATGATCATTCAAATCTCATGATCAAATGTGTATGTAAGAGAAGTTTATGACCTTCTTATCATAGCTAAAATTTTTTATAAATATTTCTGGTTTTAGGTAAATGAAATTATTGTGTCAGTATTTTAAATCACCTAATTAATTTATATGTAACTAGTTCGATGGGTGGCGCAAAGCGCCATCACCTTGTTTGTGTATTGTATATTAATTGATTAGTTTGAATTATTTAAAGTTTTTCAATTGTTTAGATAAATTTTTAATTGAATAATTTGAATTATTTATGTTAAGTTTTTATTTTTAAAAATTTGACTATTTATGTTAATTGTTTATTTTTTGGTTGACAGTCTAACCTTCCAAAACTGATACACTTGGTAGACAAACTTTATATCAGTTTTGAGAGGTATTGGATTAAAAATTTGAGTTATCTAATAGATACAACATCACGTGATCTTTGCGAATTGTGATTGGCACGTCCTAAAAAAAAAAAAAAAAAAAAAGTAAAAATTCAAAAATAGCGGGGTAAAAAAAAAAAAGAGAAAAGTAAATTAAAAAGAATCGGCTTAGGAAAAAAAAAAGACTTAAAAATAAAAAATGCAGCAACATCGATTTTCAATTTGCTTAATCGGCTCGTTATCAAAAGTTTTGAAAATCGAACATTCGTGGTAGATCAATTTATTATCGGTTATTACAGGTTATCGATTTTTGCAGGATCGGTTTGGGGTTATACTGTAGTTAAGTAAACGTTTTTTAGTTTATATGTTAATAAATCTGAAGGTTTGTTTGGTTTGCTTGTGTGCATAACAGTTTAGTTGTGTCATTGGTTCAGAAATGTTCAGATTGTTTGTTTTAAAGTTCTGTTGGGGTTGTATATTTTTACATGTAATCTGAGAATTATAAATTAACTTTGACGTACATACTTTCATATAGTAAGCATGTGAGTGTAATATAATGGGAAGATATTGTAGTTACAAAACTGGTAAGATTATGATTGTTAATTAGTATTGTTATTTGTTAATAAATTTTTGATTAGTATAGTATTTTATATCAGGTGTTTTATTGTTTTATCAGTTGATTGTGTATACGAATTTTATGCATTTATTTTTTTATTACGACAGTGAATGGAATTTTTATTGTTTGTTTTATATCATGAGCTTGTTGAAGGTACGGATAATCAATAATAATCGAATGTTTAAGCATAATTTGTTATTTTATTCGTGAAATTTATTCTAAAGTAGTAGGAAATTTCTTATGGTTGTTTTGATTAATTTTTTTTTTGATTTGGATAGTTTACGATTATGATGTTTTTATTTTACTATAATATTTGTCTTGAGTCATGGTCGCGAATTGTTGGTTAAATTTTATGATGATAATTTATATATTTTCTGTAATATTATATCTTGTAATTCTGGTTTTGTGTGTTTAATGAAACAGTTGTAATTATTTTGGCGTACGTATTTTTATATAGTTTATTGTTTTATCAATTGTGCATACGAATTTTATGCATTTATTTTTTTATTATGATCGATAATATAATTATATAATAATCGAATATTTTAAATATTGTTTGTTATTTATTCATACAATTGATTCTAAAATGCGGGAAAATTTTTATTGCTCTAATTAATTTTTTTTTCTTGATTTTTTTTTCTTGATTTAAAGTTTACAACTTCAATGTTTTTTTTATTTTTTACTACTATAATTTTTGTTTTGCAAATAATTGGTTGAATCCTATGGTGATAATTTATCTATTTTCAGTTATAGAAGTATTATTATGTAATCACAGTTTTTTGTAAGTTTGACGAAAATAGCGGTAATTTTTACTCATCTTGTTAATACTATCGGTAATTATTACATATTGAGTTAAAAACAAGTTAGGGCCCTGCAATAGGCATATCAAAAAAGTAAGTGCTACGCTCACATTGTTAATTTATAGAAAATTTAGTCCGCAATCGGCCGATATGCAACATAATGAAGGCCTATAGTAATAACCCTATGCGTTGACGATAGTCACGCTAGGGTTATTATCGCGAGGATAACCTGATTCGTGGCTTATATGAAATTGAGGCTTATATGAAAAAGGTAATTGCATATGATTGTATGCATGTGATAGAGATTATAGATACGTATGCATGCAGCAGAGGTTATAAAGTTACATGTGGGAGTAAATGGTGAATTTTAGTGCTTTTCTACTTCGCTTGTCTTGTCACTTGTTCTCTTTGATGCCCGATTATAATCTGGCTCCATCCCTCCCGCCCTCTCTCATTCATTGCACCTATCACCCTGCTTGTTGTTATGTATAGCGAGTTGAAGGCGCCGCACCATAGCGTGGGCTCGAACTCGCTATTTTATGTTGTCATGTGTACCGAGTTGAAGGCGCCGCACCACAGCGTGGGCTCGAACTCGCTATTGTATGTTATAATGTGTAATGAGTTGAAGGCGCCCATCATAGCGTGGGCTCGAACTCACTATTATAAAATTGATACTGCTGGAAAAAAAAGAGGGTTTTTGAAAGTAGAAGGTGCCACACCATTGCGTTGGCTCGTACTTTCGAACTTCATTCATGAAAAAAAAAAGGAAAGTTTTGAAAGTAGAAGGTGCCACACCATAGCGTTGGCTCATACTTTCAATCTTCATTCATGCAAAAAAAAAAAAAAAAGAGATGAAAGGAAAAAATTTTATTTTTGAAAGTAGAAGGCGCCAACCATAGCATTGGCTCGTACTTTCGATCTTCATGCAAAAAAAAAAAAAAAAAGAGATGAGAAGAAAAAATTTTATTTTTTGAAAGTAGAAGGCGCTAACCATAGCGTTGGCTCGTACTTTCGATCTTTATTCATGAAAAAAAAAAAAAGGTTTTTTGAAAGTAGAAGGTGCCATAGCATAGCGTTGGCTCGTACTTTCGATCCTCTTTCATGCTTCGTCACGTGAACATAAATTGTGTACATAAAATTGTAAACAAAATTGTGAGCACAATATGCAATAGCAGAAGAGAACGTAGTGAGGTGGAGCACTACTCCCATAATGTAACTTCATATCGTCTAATAAAGAAAGTGTTTAATATGAAATCCAAGCGAGAATAATTCGTTATCTGCATTACGTTTGTAAATATATATTAAAATTACCGGTAGTATTGATGTAAAGACGCATTTTATTGAACATTTTGTTTTTATAGAATTAAATAATATTAAATATTACGGGAGAAATTAAAGGAGATCTTTTTATAATTATTTAACATGGCGTGCAGATACGAAAAATTTATTATAAAAATCTTATTAATTAGTGAAAATCACTATGTGACCTGCATTATGTTTGTAATTAAACTGATATGAAACACCCTAATAACTTATGTTCTAATAATTTATCGTATAATTTTTCATTTTTTCGATTAATAATTTATACGCATTAAATCGCTAGTAGTGATGTTAATTAAATAATCAGATTTTAATCGATTACAATCAGGTTTCAAAAATTTCCTGATGTTAATAATAATAAATTACAATTGACATGCACTTATAAGCAGTAATTTTGTATTAAGCACTTTGAACAACTGAAATAAGAATATCTTCGACTATGTCTCTAACATTTAATGACTGTTTACCCTAACACTTTCAAATCCTTTAAATACGCGTATAACAAAAAAAAATGCTATTTATTAAAACATTAAACCCATTGTTTGTTTATTTTTTAATTGACTGAAGCTCCTATAACGATGAATCGGATATCAATCAAATTGGGTCCTTTTTATGCAATTTAACTCGAAGTATTTATTTTTAAGTGAGATAAATGATTATTATTCTTTAAAAAAGAAGTATAAAATCGGTTTAAAAAATTCTTGAAAATATAATAAATTATAAAAGCATTTTTTTTAAAAGTTTGATAAACATAATACATCAAAAAGTAGTTTTATTAGAGTTTACAAATCAAAATTTTGCATTAAATATGTCATGATAAAAAAATTCTTGCAAAATTTTATTATATGCTTATATCATAAAGTAATTCTAATACATTCTAAAGTAATGGCTAACCGTTTTGATAAAACCGTAGTGACAATTCATGGTTTATTTTTGGGTAAATGAAATTTAACGTATTACGGAACCTCCAATTTTTATTATTGTTGTTATGCCATGAAAAATTGTCTATTATGTCTTAATTGAATTTTTTCAATTTCTTTGTTTTATTATTTAATAATGAAAAAAGTATCATTCACACAACGACAAGCGTACCGATGCGGGCTTTATCCTTTTCTATTTATATTTCTAACATAATCTTATTCATACGCTCAATAGGTATGTTATCTTCTTGACTTTCTATAGCTTGGTTATTTTCTTAATTTTCTATAATTTTATTATCATCATTAATAATTCCGGTTGTGTAAACTGCCCGAGAATTTAAGATATCCAATTCTTTAAGGCTAATGAATCTACTTGCATAAACTGCTTGAGGATGTATTGCTCCTGATTCTTCAAGTATAGTTTCAAACTTATTAAATTTTGATAAAATTTCATAATTATTTCTCCAGAATTCAATAACTTCATAAATTTCTGAAGCCTTTGGACGTTGTTTTGGATCATTATCCCAACATCTTTTCATGAGATCGACATAACATTGTGGCATGTCTTTAGCAACAGTTGGTCTTAAATCATTACAAACTTCTGTAAGAAAACATATATCATGATTTTTGTCTGAAAATGCCAACCCTCCTGAAGATATCTCCCACATTATTATGCCAAGTGAATAGACATCAGATGCGGGAGTATATCTTTTCTGCGTATAACCTCTGGCGCTATATATGGAAAACACCATAAATTCCAATTGATTTAGCTAACGCTTTATTGACAGTTTCTGCAAGTCCTAAGTCTCCAATATATGCATTATAAAGGTTATTCTGTAATATGTTTCCACTGTGCAAATCACGATGGATAATACCGTAAGAATGCATTATTTTAAGATCAAATGCAATATATGATAGTAATTCTAATTTCTTTTCCCACTCAATGTTTGCAACTTTACAAAGATTTTGTCTCAAAGAACCCCTTGGGGCATATTGCATAATCAATATATAGTCCTTCGTGGTTTTAATATCTTTTGATATTCCGTAACATTGTAAAAATGTGGGTTCTTTACATCCAATATTATAATAAACACTTAGCTAAATACAATATATTAGTAAAATAAAATATAGAAACTCATTAAATTCATATATCAAATATCTACCTCTTTTAAGAGTGTCTCAAAATTATTTCGTGATCCTCGAATATTTAAGCGCAACATTTTTTGTTGATCCATTTAAATTCCATTTGGCCAAAAATACGGTTGCAAACCCGCCTTTTCCAATTTCTTTAATAATTTGTAAATCATTGAATGGAATCCATTGTAGAGAAGTATTTTGTAAAAATTTTAATATCTCAATATCAAATTTTTAAAATACCAACGCACTAATATATCAGTCAACCATGAGAAAATTAAGATTATAATCCTAGATATAATCCTAGATATAAATCTTTAAAATATGTTAAGATCCATATTATCTAGTCTTCTCACCAAAATCTAAATTCAATTTATAAATAGTTTTTAGTAAATTGAGTATAAACCAAAAGTGTTAATTTAGAAATCACCGGAGGTGAATTTCATCGGTATATGTTTTCGATTATTATTGTAAAAATTTTTATTTTAGGATTATAAAGTTGAAATTAAATTTTAGGTTGGAGTACAAATTACAGTTAGAATTAATTTTACTTAGTACTAAAACCATTCTTGAGGAATAGCATACCTGGTGAATTTCACCTCGGGTGAGAATTAAATTCTCCAAACCAAAAATATGAATTTAAACCTACATATAAGCAGGATGACCGTCTCATCATTGATAGATCGGTTACACAATTGATAAAGAAAAGTATTGTAAAACAATATAAAAAATTAAGAAATAGCAACCGCATAAAAATTCTGCCGATACGTGATTTTAAACCAATCACAGCAGAGGTCAGGTGTAACGTGAAAACGAAACAGCTTTTTCAAAGATCGCCCACAACGCTTAACAAAAAAAATTACTTGCACAATTTTTGCTATATATAAGTCCCTTGTTAACGTTTGAATGCTTATGTTTAAAATCAAATTAACACAGTTGAAAAAGTTTTTATTTATGCCTAATATGTTATCTGACACACCTTCGTATATTAAAAAGACCTAAATTTAAATTCTACTTAATTTTGATCAACTTTAGAAAATTTCTATATCGATATTGTACATTTTACCTTTATTAGACTACTTAAATATTCCATATACTCTAAAATCAGATGATGCATTAAAAATATTATCTCAATTACTAATCAACCACGGAAATAATAAGTAAAGTAATAATTTTAATAAATGCAAGTGCTTGATTTATGACAGACACTCTATTAGAGTATATTTGATACAATGTTACAATTAATAAAAGTGTAATAGAAACAATCACAGTGCTACAAATTTAAAAACATATCTTTTATATTAATAAATTAAAATCATATATTTTCTATTTGGCTTAACTATCAGTTTTTTACGTCTAATCGAACATCAAAATCGGACGGAAAGTTTTTAACCGATTTTTTTGATTGCTATTATTATTATGGCGTAT
Organism: Gigaspora rosea; assembly: GCA_003550325.1. Lineage (NCBI taxonomy): Eukaryota > Fungi > Glomeromycota > Glomeromycetes > Diversisporales > Gigasporaceae > Gigaspora > Gigaspora rosea. Next base: position 269,987 of record QKWP01000063.1, read on the forward strand.
TGTATGAAGCTGAGGAATAATAACGAACTGTCTCTTGTTAATTTCTAACTGGCGTTAAAAATCTTGTTTCGACAGATTATATAAGAGAAGCTAAAATTTAATTTCAAGTTACGCTAATGCGATGAATGTGACCGTCCCATTCATCAAATAGCAATACTATGTCTACAAAACCGATAATAAATTCAAAAAAAATTTTCTAACTTCCAATAATTGATTAAATTTCCGTGAAGAATGTAGAGAAGTATTTGTCGGAATTATTAGATTTAGCAACCATGTACCGGGAAATATTATACTATTATAAAGCAATTGCAACTGATTATTATTTGCATGTATACATGAGTTAATGAGTACTGTACTTAGAAATTCACACACAGGGATCGCAACGAAGTTAAACACATGACCAAAATTTCTTTTTGTATTGAACGCATTGGTAATATATTTTGTTCGTCTATTCCGCTAGGCAACGATCTAATTCCCAACTGTAAGATAAAAAAAAATCAAACAGTTTTAATAGGATAATTAGATAATTTCAAATGGCAATTCGCTAAATCGTTATTTTTATCATTTATTACTAATTTACCTCAATGAAGACCGCCTAAAAGATTAATAATACCGCAAACAATATAAAACAACAAAGCAATTCCGGACGATTGGGCCAGTACCGTAAATGGCCGGATAAAAGATCCCCCTAGATAGTAGACACATTATCCGGGTGCAGATCGCAGGATCTTCTTTAATTAAATGTGGCTCTTTCTTAAAAATCTAAATTGCATAATATAAACGCAAAGTGTATTTGCATCTCAAATTTTTACACTATACGATATAAGCTCTCAACCGCGTACTATACCCAGTGTCTATTATAGGGTTCTAAAATTGGTGGAATGTAACAGACCCGGGTCTTGTATTGTATCTATATACTATCAGAATTGAAAACATCTATTTAAAAATAATAATAAGCTTAATTCATCTTAAAGAAAATTTTAAAAATAAATCAATTCAAACAAACCTTCTTCTATAATATAGTTAATATTATATCCTATCCCATATAATAATCCTAAAGTTTTCTTACGGTTAGTAATTGTTCTATTATCAATTTTGATTGGTATTTCGTTTGTAATTCTGTTATAATAATCATTTATAATTATTCTATTATCATTATTGTGTGGTATTTCGTTTGTAAAATATACTATTAGCTTTATCGATTGACATTTCATCATTCATATTAAATTAACGTTCTTTTTAAGCTCAAATGCAGAAGTAGAATTATTAAAGGCTTGAAACTATTAAAATAGAAGAAATTTAGTAAGTTATATCTTTGTCAGAGACTCTTAGTGTATGAACATTATGAAATCATATAATTGGAAGTTAATTAATTATATATTTATATATGCAAGGTTCTTCTAAAGCCAGATAATGGCATTTATTCATTCCTAATTTATCTGCTTCATCTTACAATTAATTAAACCTATAACTAAAAACAAGTAATGCAATATTTAAATAATTAATTAATTAAAAAGCGAGGGAAATTGTTATGTTAACTTTTTCTGAAAATAAATGGGTGCTTAAAATAATCTTACATCGCTTTAAAATTCCGAATCAGAAAATTAAATAAGTGCATCTGGAGGCAAAATTAGCTTTTTCTGATGATATGTTATTACGAGATGTTGTTACAAATTTTTTTTTTTTAAGTGCCAAATAAATTTTTTAAAAATGAAATATCAATTGTAAAAAGTATCATTAATAATGTGTTTCAAAATTAGATAATAGGTAGCACATTTTGAAAACAAATAGGATTTTAAAATAGAATTTTTACTATGTTGAATTATAAAGCGGAAAATAAAATAAGCTCTGTGATTTTAATTTTTGTAATCCAAATAAATGCAATAAATATATTTCTATACTTTAAAATTTTGTTATTTCACGGTTCTCACTATACTTATATGTTGTTTTTCAACATATCCAATATAAAAATCAATAATAATCTTTATTTTATTTTATTTTATATTTTTTGTTTTCATTTACTGTTTGAGAAATTCTATTTTCACCTGGGTTAAAGTCACCCAATATAATTTTTATTATACTATTAATATAAATTCATATAATATCATTAATATTCATCTATTCTAACAACTAACTAACCAATCTTTAGAATTATTGGTTTGTTATAGTAGTTTATATTGTAAAATATAATGAAAATTATATGTATATCGGGTGATTTTACCCGGGTGAAAATAAAATTTCCCTTATCGTTTATTATTTATTTTATTAATTTTATTCATTTATAACCATTATTTCTTGAGTAGATGTGATTATTTCATGTAAAGCAAATATTTCTTATTAAAATTATTGTTAAAAGTTGAGATATCGATGCTTGTTTTATTAAGAAATTGGAACCGCATTAATTAGAAATCCATTTATGCTAATATTGCAGTGTGTCTCAATATTTTATGAAGCACTGGAAAATGAAGTATCTTTTCGTATGGAAATTATCAGCTTATTTAATATATCTAAATAAAATAAGTAATATACTAAAAAGCATCGTTATGTATCAATACATTTGTATTAGTAATCACAATTAGCTATCTTGTTTCAATGTTATCATATTTAGAATTTCTTTTATTCATCATGTTTTATCAGCCAGGACCATTATTCGAACCAGGACCGGATCCTAATGGACTGAAGACAGAAAATCATTCAGCCCTCAGTCTGTTTCCGTCCAACTTCTTAATTTGAAAATTCAATTTTATCACGTAAATGCGTATTTTTTATTATTTAGCGTGTTTTTGAAATAATAACATTTATAGTACAGTACTTAAATGATTTTGATGCAAACGTCTTTTTAACGTTTTTTATTAGTGCTCATTGATTGGCAGAAAGTTACGATTTTCTTGAAAATTCCATGAACAATATCTAAAAAAAAATAGGTTTGCAGCAATGGAAAATTGATAATTATACTAGTTAGCTATTTTAATTTTTGGTAAGAAAAGTCATGATGAATGTATGTCAAAAATCTGGTTGTATAGAGAAAGAGTAGCTAATCTATAGGAAGAGTAAGAAACAAATATAAAATTATTACATATATTTGTTTATTTATTAACAGTATTAACAAAACCATTTTAAACCATGATTAAGAATTGAATTTTTAAGAAAACATTAAAAGTTCATTTATAATGGGTGTTAGCTAAAAATAAAAAATGGTGGTTAATTTATATTAAGAAAAATGATAATTATCTAATCAAAAAATGTTGAGACATGTACAAACCTATTGTACCATTCATTTCGTGTACTACACCATTAGGCCCTTCATTTAGGTCTGACCCAATTACGAAAATACCAAATGATTAAATCAAGCGCAATAGCCACCCATGAGATACAAAACAGTATTATATAATGCAATTTCTATTAGGCTGGACAAATGATGCAATGATAATTAAAAAATATAATTATAAGGTAAATTATAATAATATATTCATGTATTGAAAATTTTTCAGGTTCCGAATACCTTAGTCTGTTCCTTAAAACTTATAAATACTTTTTAAGCAAATTGAATAAACAGAAAACATGAATTTAATCAATTTAACCTACGAATAAACAATATGCGCTTGCGTTAAAAAAAAAATAGAAATATATGATGTTTTTATCAAAAAAAAAAACAAAAGATACAACTAAACAATAATAGAACTGTGCCAATAACTGATTACTCAATGTATTAGAATTTTTTTTCATTGATTTAAAAAGCTGATATCCTTCTGGGCATGAATTCAGTTTCAGCCGCATATTTTATGATTCGTAAATAACTTAAAAATTTTAAGATATTTATTTAATATAGTAAAATTCTTATCTAATTTACGTGATAATGTCATAATAATACGCACGTGAAAATCATTGCACTAGTGCATCCAAAAGTTGAAATAGACAATAAGTATTGACATAAGCTTTTCTCCAGTTCCATCAAGCAGTTCTTTACCAAAACGCAGAGCAATTGGAATGCTTTCATTATCATTTCATTGGCCAAAAAAAAATGACGTACTTGAAGTTACACAAACTGAAGTACGCCCAAATAAATATCATTTGTAAAAAATGTCATTGTCCGGAGTATAGTTATGGTGATACCAAAATTACGTTATTGGTGCATAAAAAGTTACTAGTTTGATATACAATTAAGAAATATATCAGAAACGTAATTTTGAATTTTCATGTCTGTCCGCACGCGTGTCTTGATTCGTATATTAGTGTAACAATAATAACAATAATGCATATTCTGTTCCCTAGTTAATAAAAACGATTATGTAAAAAGTATATATCTATATTTTAAAATTGTTGTTATTACCTGTTGAGACACCTTAATTGTGTAAATCTAATCTATACCTAGTAAAAGATGATAGGCCATAAAACTTTTTTGTAGTTTTTTAATATTAAGTTCTAAATAATCTAATTTTGTAAAAAACAAAGTTTTTACAATTTTTTTTTTTTTTGGCCCGTCATCACCTTTTACTATGATCTCTATGATAACTGATGTACTGTACATTAAAATCGGTGAATAACGGTAATTTGGCAAATGAGCATGTGCCGCGGAACGGTTATCCGGCCATTTATGATCATGATTCGTAGGGAATAATCGACTGAGTTTTAATTTGAATAAACATGTTTACATAGTAACACATGAAAAAAATAACAAGGAATTATTTCATGATTCATATGAGTTTGCCGGATAACGATTATTATGCAAATTTGTATATTTAAATAAAAAAAAGGCTGAATATTTACGGAGACTGTAAAAACCAAAAAGTGACACTGCTTTTAGTATCTGTTTAGCAATTTTTATAATTGATTAATAGTTATGCAATACAAGATAGAATTAAACAATAAAAAAAACAAACACAAAAATAGGTAACAATGATTGTAACAATGATAAACAATCAATTAAGAACAATATAAGCTGACATCAACAAAGCCATAAATCGCAATGATTTTAAAATGTATACATAAATATTTATAATTTCAATCTGCCATAAAAGGATAAAAATTACTAAATTTAAATATTCTAGAATAATGACTCGTTTAATTTATCCAAAAAAATTTGTGGTATTATTTTCTTACTGAATCGTTATGTAAATTTAAAACTTACTTCTATATTATATTCTTCTTTACGCTCCAGTAACTAATAATTGTAATTCTATTTATAACTCTAGAATGCCAAATAGAAAAATTGGTATGGCAAAGAATTGTGTAAATGAGCATCTTTAAATAAAAACATTTAAATAATATATGGCTCACATGATTTTTGCAACAGTAAGACCTCCTTAATGCAACAACCCTGAATGCATAGCCTCTTTAAGTACATATTAATTGTCTGGGCCTATTAACGGGCTTAATAATTAGGAATTTTGAACCTGATAACTTTAATCGATTACTATCACCACCACCAATTATTAAAAAAAAAAAGATCGATAGATTTCTGATTTGATTTCAAAATTCTTAACTGTTTTTTTTTTTTTTAGACAAGCTTTAAGGTCACGCAAAGTTAATTTTTCTTTTTGCATATCCCACCAAGTCCAATTTTTCAGATTCCTTGTTATAAAAATGAAAATTTAACTTTGCGTGGCCTAATATTAAAGTTTTTTCTATTAGTTTATTAAAATGCCTTCAATTGTTGGTGAAGTCTTCAATAACGAATTATATATTATGGTTAAACAATAAATTGTGAAATTACTGTTCATTAGCGAGTCATTGGTAATAAAAATTATGAACATATATAATTATGTTTTATGCAAAATAAGGCTGGACCAATTTAATTCGGTGGTTTACATTATAATACTTTCTCAAAAGAGGGTGGTAAATAAATTGCTTATATAATAAACTCGTCTTTTATGATCATTTAAAATTTTACGAACCCTTTACAAATAATTACGCCCGGTATTATACATTCCGGCCAAAGTTATATGTATAGATTCCAAATTGTTTTATACTAAGAGGAGGGGTGGAGGGTAAAATGGTGTAATATAAACCACCGAATTGAATTAGCCCGGCCTAAGCATCTAAATTTATTTTTCTCACAATGTTACAAACGATACATTATTCCAGTATTGGTATCGTTAAGAGATAGGACTAGTGATGTGCCGCGTATAGCTGTAGTACAGTACGCAAAAAGTTTTTTAGAATATTCTAGAACAAATCATAAAACTATTCATATCTTAAATTTGCCCTTATGAAACTGCCTTTTATTTTCTAAGCAAACTTATTCCTTGCAAAATTTTGTATATAGGTAGTTTATATATCATATGCCATGATATAATGTCAGTGTAAATAAATTCAGAGAACTAGAAGATCTAATACCTGCTTGGAAAGACCTGAATAAAAGTATTACAAGCTTTTGACAGTGCTACAAAATAGGATTGAAGTAGGTTTGATTACTGGAGAAAATAGGCAGCACAAGAGTTTAGAAGGGTTCTCAACAACCTACCTACTGGAGTTATATTCAAGTAAAAGGATATGCATTTTACAAGTATGTATTAAAAGGAAAACATAAAGAAAGCACTTAATGCCTAATAACTAATCTTTTGAGCTAACTAGTTTGGGAGTTTTAAACAACTAGGAATACTTATAAAAATAACAATTTGCAGGTGCTAGAGTTTGGTTAAACTTAACAAAAAAGAGCATTCATTGTTGCAAATTTTATATTCTTGTATTCTCATAAAAAATTACTTTTAATTTGAATATATTCACAAATTTAAAATGTTTTCTATTAAATTTTTTTTGAGAACATTAAGCTTGAAAAATTTGTTCTCTATATAACTATATAAAGTATAAAAAATTTTTTTATTATATAGATGTTTAAATAATTTAGTCCATAAATATATAATTGTTAGTTAATTGAATTAGATAATAATTTAGTTATTCTCAAATTACAAAAAATTTTGGATAATATAATTTATCTGGCAGCTTACTATGATAGTGCTTGCCAAATAACTTGAGTTATTTGGCAGTGATTGTGTTATCTGCCATATAATATCGTTATTTGGCAGCTTACGTAATCACTACCAAAAACTTGAGTCATTTAGCAAGCACAATCATAATAAACCACTGGATAACACATTTATAGTATGCTACACAGCCAATAACTTGTTTATCTGGCAGCGAATTTAATATGTGTCATTTCTGGGTCTCTTTGGGACCAAGAAGCTGACATATTAAATTCACACCAGATAATAAAATTATTTTACAAATAATTTCCGTTATTGGCTGCTTCGCATCCAATAACTATATATTATCCGGCATCTTACTATGATCGGGCTCACCAAATAACTCGAGTTATTTGGCTGTACATTAAGTTAGCGAATTTAATTTTTTTAGCAAAATTGAATCATTATTCAAGATTTTTTTACATTGTCAAATCAATTCAATACACATTTGTATAAATTCCATTAAAATTGTCAAGATTGCTAAATGTATAGCAAATTCAAGGCTTTTTTAAAAGCAAGGTTTATTCAATAAAAATATTAAATTTACATTGATACGAATTCAAATTTATCTAGTTAATGACTACATGCTCTGCAGTAATATAATAATTCTTGACGATTGTAGTTCTACTATTCATTTCTTGTACTTTCAAATCATCCGCTGCAGAACTTTTTCGAAGAACTTGTCGACCACCAAGAGTAGGATTTTTTTTAAATGCATTCGAATGTAATGGTAAGTTAACATTCGATGAATTTTGAAAAGGCTTACGATACGGCTTGAAGACGGAAGGTTTGGATGATGAAGCACTTGAAAATGTAGGTTCAGTGGAATAGCGATAGCCTTGTTTAACTGATTTACGCTTCTATAAAAAAGAATTTTAAATAGTGATAATAACAATAAAATCATAAACAATTGTAATATACCTTTAAAATCTTTGAAGATCTTGAAGCATTAAATAGATTCGAATGGCTTGACTCCGTATTACATGAGGCTTCTGAAGCTTCTGAAGCTTCTGTATCACTTGAAGTTTCTGCATTACTTGAGGCTTCTATGTTACTTGGGACTTCCGTATTACTTGAGACTTCCGTATTACTCGAGACTTTCAAATTATTTGCAGGTAAAATTCCAACGTTATTAATTAATAATGAAAGTGCATTCTCTTTCTGTTTTTCTGATGGGCGGGCATAAATACGATATGAAGATTCACTTTTATGCCCAGTTAATGCTATTGTTGTAACCGTGGGAACTCCTTTTTGAAATAAGAACGTAATTGGTGTGGATCTACCAGAGTGGTTTACAATATCCCAATTTTTCAAATCAATTCCAACTGTGATACAAATAGATTTCATAAGTTTTCAGCATACTTTTTCGCCTAATTGGAAATCGTGATACCACTGGTCATTCGAAAGATCTAAATATAAAATTTAATTGTTAGTCAAAATAAAAAAAAAAAGATCAATAAAATATTACCTTTCGCCTCTTTATTTATTTGTAAATATAAAGAAGTGCAATTCGAATTGGGTGGTCTTTTAGAAAAGTATAACTTAAAATCGTAGACAGGCCCTTGACAGCCTTCAGAATCAGGAGGTACGGAAATCACATGAGCATCCGAATTTCCATCGATTCCTCCTTGATCGTTTTTCTGATAGTTTTTTGCGAAATGAATACCTCCACCGGATGTAAATGTAAATTGTGTAATCAACATTTTATAGTGTTCACTGCCCCAGGGTTGGAATAAGAGACAACACCACATAAAAATCCTATAGAGCAGTCCTTGTGGTGTGTTATTAGAGATTGCTTCGTGTTGAAAAATCGCTTTTAACTCTTCGTCCGTTAGATGATCATGGTGTCGTGATACGATGCCTTTTTTTTTAACATTTTCATTTTACCGTTTAACGCATTCCACAACTCTGCAAATTCTTTCCTGTTTCCTAAATTAAATTTCTTAGTCCCATTGGGATGCTTTAAAATATAGACACTCAATAGTCTAATACAATTCATCAACGAAGAAGGTGAGTAATCTTCTTGGTCACGGATTTTACGTATTCCAAGGATGAATTCCATCATTTCTCATTCTAGTTGATCTTTATCTGAAATAGTTTCGACACCGTAACCATATCCAACCTCTGAACGCCAAGCTTCCAATATCCCAATCCATTTAGCAGTTGCTTTACGGGTATTTTGAGGGATCGTGCCATTAATTATCTCATTTATTTCTTCAGTCGTTGGTTTACGATAAATAGGGTTTGTATTTTTTACTTTTGACATTTTTTTTTTATGATTCTAGATTTATTAGGGAAGAAAGAAAGAGAAAACGAAAAAAAAACACAAGCGATTTAGATATTTATATGAAATTTTAATTATGTAATAAGTTTTTTTTTGAAAGAGGAATGGCAATTTAATTTTCGCTTAAAATGTAGTAATAAAAAGTTAATTTATTATTTTTAATATTAATACGAAGTAAACTAAAAGCTTAATTTATTAAATTTAATATTAAATTTAATTTCCAATCGTCATAAAATGCCGGATAATACCGTTATTGAATGCTCCGCACCAATAACTGACGTATTTCGTGTGGAATTTGACCGGTCGATGACTGGGCCCCTGCGGGGCCCAGTCATCTCCCGATCAAATTCAACACAAAATACTTTTCGTTATTTGTCATGTGTAACAATAATATCGTGATCACACAGATCACGATACAATTGTTACAACATTCCAAATAACTACAGTTATTGGATGCTACGCATCCAATAACTATATATTATTGATCTATTTATTCCAATTTTATGAAGGTTTTTTAGAACCCTGAAATATATAGATAGGTCAGGTTAAAGAATACATCGCCATCATAAACAAATCAAATGAAGTAAGGTTTAAAAATTGCATATTATTTTAAAAAATTATTAAAAAGATTAGATTTTTAAATTGTGTATTTGTATATCAAAATTCTATATATAAAGATTGTATTTTTAGCATAAATTTGGTCACTACTCTTTGTTTTGGCTAGAGCTGCAGATATTTAGAAGGCCAAGGTAGTACATCACTCTTCATATCATGTAAAATTTATATATAATTATATTAAACGCCACATCATATATGTCATACCAAACATCATAGTATATATTCATAGATATTCTAATGTTTGCAGCTCTAGTTTTGATCTAAGCACTAGTGATGCCACCGAAATTGATTTTTGAAAAAGGCCTATTTCATCTTCATTAGAGAAAATTAAAATTTTTTATAAGGAAGAGCAAATAAAATTTATATAGATATGTTCCTTATAATTTCGTCTATTCAAAAAAAGTATCAAATAATTTCGTCTTTCAAGTAAAGTAGGTCAAAAACAATTTCGTCTTCAAATTTTAATTTCGGGGTTTCAAACCCGAAATGCTTTTGTCCTCATGTATACTAAGCACCTTATTTTTTAATTCATAATATTAATAAAATTGAGTACTTGCATAGGTGGTATTTTAGGTTAATAATTGAAAACAAATCTATAAATAAATAAATATATAAACAAATAAATAAATAAGGGAAGTGCTGTTTATTACGTAATTTATTTTTATTAGAAGGTCATACCCCTTCTTCCTCTGTGATCTAATTAGCAGCCAATCATAATTTTTATATATAATATATAGATGTGATAGACTTCTAATCCCCTCTCTCACCTCTTGAAATTACGTAATAAACGGCACTTCCCTAAAGTAAAAAAACACATTTTTTTTATTTACTTATTTTTTTTTAATATCAGTTTTGTTTTTTAATTTTAATAATATCTAATATAGAGATTGGACCCATTGAGAAAATTTCCACCTGGATATTATTAGTTACTCAGGTTACTTAAGTAAATTATTATGATATAATAATAATTTTTACTCGAGTCCAATTTCTAATTTAATAATTTTTGATTTTTTTTTTAATTTTTTTCTTTTCTTTTTTTTTTAATTTTAATTTTTTTTTATGTATTTTCTTTAAGGGTAGAGTTTACTCTATGTCGATTACTTGTAAATCATACATACATTATGCCATATAAATTTATATAATTGGTTTTCATATCCCGCCCTCATCAACAAAGTGAGAATTGAAAATTTTTTTTATATAAAAATTATCTATTTGATAATCATGTAATAAAGCAGATATGCCTCATACGTAGGATAATATTTATAATTAGCAAATTTAAAAAAATCAAAATTAATATGCAAAGAAATTATAACAAAGCTATTCTTTATTAACCTGTTAGAATGCTGTAAATTATTTCCAAGAATATAATCAGACATAAAACAGGTTATTTATTGTTATTTTTTGGTTGTGCCTTATGCTCAATTTTTTTAGTATTATTTTATTATTATCATTATTTTATGAATTTCTTATTTGGGTAAATTATGTGGCATAAATGGGTGATTAAAACTCCAATCGAAGAAATTGAAGCTCCAAGCAGGTAATTAAAACTCCAATTGAGAGATTGAAGCTCCAAGTGAGGGATTAAAACACCATATGAATTAAAAAAATATTAGGATATGTTTTCATTCTGCAAAGGTGAGCGAAGTTGTTAGAACAATTGTGAATAGTATTTAGTATTATTGTATAATCAGATGTATTAATTTATGTTAATAAAGAGAACCTCTATAACCTGTAATTATATGTGTTAGTTTATCGATTCAAACCTTTTGATCTTAATCACTATTTGTTCACGATTGAACCTAAATTGATTCAAGACCCTATAAAGCTCTCCCCCAGTTGTAACACCTGCCACATTTTCTTTTTTGACTAAAGCAGTAAGATTTTATTAATTAATTTCCATAGTGTGGTTTCTATCAAGTTTACTGAAAATATGCTAACTTTTATATGAACGGAATGATATATAACGAAGTGAAGTATATAGTTTATATAGCATTTTTAGTGTTGTGCGTCTACAAAATCTCATAACTCAGTAATTGGACAATGCATTTAACATGAAACTCTGCATTTAAACTTCACGATATTGCATCATATAACTCTGTATTTATATATAGTATAAGATTAGTTTAACTATAAATGAACGTTCAACCTGTATTTTTTATTACTTTAACAGTTTTTTGTCTTAATTAAAGTGATATCTTGTTTATGTTGGTTTGCTTTTCCTTAACCTTGCTTGCTTTTCATGAAAAAAACTAATTTGGTTATATTTAGATTTCAGCCAATCCCTCTAACTAATGGATTCTTTTGAAGAATCCTTCTCTGGTTGCTCAAGAAATACTGTTAAATCACGCCAGATCTCTAATACTTTTTTTTTTTTTATCCTCCTTTAGAATTGAACTAACCAAATTCAGATTTATTGTCAACTGGTCTTCAGAGCTATTAACAGTTTATCCAAAACCAGTTAGCTGCACAGTAGAGCCAAACTGATAAGTTGGAGATGCAGCTTTTAATTATGGCTCAGCATTAGCTCAACTGAATCAGCTTTTTACAGTTTTAGGGTCATAGCTCCAAATTAAACTATAATTATNTTTTTTTTTTTTTATCCTCCTTTAGAATTGAACTAACCAAATTCAGATTTATTGTCAACTGGTCTTCAGAGCTTTTAATTATGGCTCAGCATTAGCTCAACTGAATCAGCTTTTTACAGTTTTAAAATCATAGCTCCAGATTAAACTATAATTATTGAAGCCACAACTTGTATCATGGTTAGAGCATGACTTGGGTCATGACTCAAGCTGTAGTAGATAATACTGATACAGTACTGCAGTAGTATTGTATTAAATATTATTATGTAGTGGTAGCTACAATAATAATAATTTAAAGCAATATAGTATTTAATGGAGTCATACAAGTGCTAACAGCTCTAAAATTTTTAATAGGCTGAAATGGTCTACAAAACTCTTCACTTTTGTCATATAATGTCAGGTTTTCACAATTAAGTATCTTCAGAACTTTTTCTTATTTAGTCAATTGAACATTATCAATCAATATATTAATTAATTTCCTATTAAATTTTTAAGCACATAAGTTAATAAGTTAGTGTTCGATTTTCAGTTGGTGGAAAGCTTTTTTTTTTTGTTATATACTTGTTCTATTGGCTAAATTTATAATCTGATTCAATTAATCGTAGTATTTATACGTTATACATTTTTTACAGGGCTAGCTAATTGCACCCTTAGTCTCTAAGTTTAGTCAAATTGGTCTTACTTCTCATTTAGGGGAGTACCAGAAATCACCTGATTAGGGTTTCACTAAGTAGCTGACCCCTACCCCTACCTGATAATTTTTCTAAGCATTTGATTGGTTAAAATTTAATAATATATATTATATATTAAAAATTGGATAACTTTTTATCTATTGGTCTGTTTTAAATGATTCAACTACCAAATGTTCGTCTCATTGAGATACTTCTAACACGCCCAAAACCATCAAAATCCAATTACAGAATCCTATGATCATTCAACTTTTGTGTAAATTTAATTGATAATCCGCCTAGAATAGGCGAAATATGGCATGCTTCTATCTAAAATTTTTCATACTAAGTTAAGAATACATGTCCACTAATTGAAAGTTGTAGAGCTCGTTGAGATGCATCTAATAGTGGTTAGTTTATCTAAATCGACCTAGTGGATGGCAAGATATCATCGAAATACGATTGGCTGACTATATAAAAATCTGTGACAGGAATCACATATAAAATCACTATAGGCGAAATATAGCGTGCTTCTAACTAAAACATTTTTTCTTACTAAGTTAATGATACATGCCCATAATTGAAAGTTGTATAGCTCATCAAGACACATCTAATGGTGATTAGATCATCCAAATAGGCCCAATGGAAGGTGAGATATCATCGATAAATAATTGGCCAACTATATAAAATCTCTATAACAATGTTTTACATAGAGATTTTATATAGTCGGCCAATCATTTTTCGATGATATCTCGCCTTTCACTGGGCCGATTTGGATGATCTAACCACTGTTAGATGTGTCTCAATAAGCTCTACAACTTTTAATTAGTGGACATATATCGTTAACTTAGTAAGAAAAAATGTTTTAGATGGAAGCACGCCACATTTCACCTATAGTGATTTTCATGTGATTTTTATCACATAGTCAGCCAATAGCTTTTTAACGATATCTTGCCATCCACTAGGATAATTTGGATGATCTAACCACCATTAGATATGTTTCAATGAGCTCTACAAATTTAATTAGTGGACATGTATTGTTAACTTAGTAAAAAAAAAATTTAGATGGGAGCACACTACATTTCGCCTATCCAGTTAACAGGCAGATTATCAATTAATCTGATTTTATCAAAATAATAGGAAAATCTTTATCAATCTTGTGATCCCGTGATTAGATTTTAATGATTTTGGGCTTGTTGGAATCGCCTCTTCAAGGCTGTCATTTTGGTGGTAAAATTTCAAATTTTGCTTTACACAGATTATTTTGATTAAATGATGATATCTTGTGAACTATCGATCATAATCGCAAGATTTTAGTACCAAAAATCGTATAATTTGGATCAATAGTTCACAAATATCATTAGAGATCTTTAGTGTGCCAAATTAGGTACTGTGCCAAAATTGGACTATGTTTTAAAATAATCGTTAAAATGTGATATTGCATGATTGAGTGATCAGATTTGGGTGATTTTGGTGTTATTTGATTCATCTTAATGAGACGAATCGAATGGTACCAAAATCATCTAATTCTGATTAATATGGCACATGGTATTCATCGTAGAACTTAGATGTACTGAATTAGATATATCTAATTCTTAATTGTTTATAGAAGACAAATCTTTGTCGATCTTAAGATCCTGTGCCCTATTTTCAATATCTGTTCTGGCATTATGTATTATTAGGGTTATCATTAGAAAATTATAGTGGATTGGTATAATATGTTTTTAAAAAAGCATTTTACACTCTATACTATATACATCATAAATCTAATAAAATTTCTTGTTTGTTTAAATTATAGCATTTTATATCAATATAGTTATGCTGTGTTTTAGTTGTATATCCGATATTTATTGATAATGAAATCTAGATTAAAATGAAATAATAATATAAAATCTTGAAAACTAAATTTTTTGGTACATTTTTTAGGGTTAGGGGTTTAGGGTAAGGATTAGTTTTAAAAAAATTATAATAAACAAGTATTAATAGGTTTTAGAAGGCTAGCAGGTTAAGTACAGAATATAGATTTCATTTTAAATTATGATCTGTAACATTTATTAACTGAATTCAAAACTATATATAACTATTCTGTATTAGAATTGTTTAATATTTATATTTATCCATACTTGGTTTAGCATGACAATGTCGTGTAGCTACTTACCATATTTAGTATTATTAAAAAATTTTTTTATTATAAAAAAAAGCTGCGGGCTTGTGTCACTGATCACTGTCCCATGATATGAAAACCAAGTATATAATTTTGTGTAGCCTTAGATATCTTTTGTTTTTAATTGTATTCTCTTTTTTTATGTATTTTTTTAATTATTTTTTTTTAATTTTATTCTCTTTTTTTTACATATTTTTTTAATTATCTTTTTTTATTTAAATTTATGGGGGTTTATTTTTTTATTTTATTTATTGAATTATTATATTTATCGCCATGGCGATGTATGCTACTCTGATCAACCAATAAGAATCCATAATCAGGTGTAATGTGAGATCGAAGCGATTATGATTTTTTTCAAAAATCAGCCGTAACAATAAATTTGTCTATGAAACTATCTCTTATACTCTAACAAAAAAAATTCCTTACAAAATTTTGGATTAGAAACTCTTCACTAAAACATTAGAGTAGCTGCGCAATGCAGTCGCGCTAAAACCAGGAACGTGATGTAAACTGTTATTTTGCTTAACTGTTATCAATTTATAAATGTCTTACTTGGAACAAGACAAACACTGAAACAACTTTCAGCGTAAAGTATCTTTACTATACGCTTCTCTTCTCTTTATTTGTTACTATATGCTTCTCTTCTCTTTATTTGTTACTATAAGCTTCTTTTCTCTTTATTTGTTACTATATGCTTCTCTTCTCTTTATTTGTTACTATACGCTTCTTTTATCTTTATTTGTTACTATACGCTTCTCTTCTCTTTATTTGTTACAGTCAAAAGACTAACTTTTGCTCTTTCTATTTATATTAATTCCGCGATTACATATATTGTATAACACTTATAATTCTCTAATTTTACTTTTTTCATTGTAATAAAATAAACTCTTAAATTCTACTAATAAATACGGACGAAGGCACCCTATTTTGGCCACAAGCCATTTAAACTACATCATGTAAGTGATAATTTACTATATAACTAGCACAATAGGTGGCGCTTATGCACTACCCTCTTATTTTGATGATATTTAGTACAAATTGAAATTATCATTAAGTAAAAAATCGTGTTTCTATCATGTGTTAATATAATAATAAATTATTACAAAACTTATCACTATCCTGGTGACACATATTATGTGGTTAAGGTTGGGTTAGTTTATATTGAATTAGCATGAACTCTATCATATACTACAGTAAAAAATACTGTTATAGAACTTATTATTCTGCTAATACACAGAATTGTTAAGTTAGGTTTGCATCTAATTACTCATGATTCTATTTTGAGTTACTATAAAAAATTCTGGTAAGTACAGATCTTATATAGTTGAGTTGCATTTGGTTGAGTTGCATTGTGCATTACTATAAGAAATTCTGTTACAGAACAGACTTAAAATTCTGGTAACACACAGTATGTATGTAGCTGGTTTTCATTTAAATTATTGCAATTTCTACTAAAAAATTTTGTTATGTAACATATTTATTCTGTTGACATATAGTAAAGTAGAGCTAGGTATTATAGTACACTTAAGAATTGCTAATAGTAAAAATTTTCATAAAAAGCATATTTATTCACAATATTTATCAAAACAATGTAATATTCAACTTACTATCTAGCAATAAAAAAAATCTAGACTTTAAAAAAAAATTGATATACCAGGAACATAGTACAAAGTACGAAGAGTATGGTTTACTGAAGAGTTAAGTGGAGACAGCAAAATCTGAGAATTAATTGGTTGATTAAATCTCATGACTTCGGATATTTTTATATCTGTATACGTGCATATACCAGGAGGAGTACAAAGTACGTTTATGCGCATCTAATTGAATGATCCATCCTCATGACTTCATCAGGATTCTGCCCATATCGGAATCATTGTGCACCGATGAATATAGTCTTGATGTTTCTATATTTTGCATTAAATGGGGCTTTTCTTCTAGTATCGCATGCATGATTTTTTAATTAATGCAATAAAAATTTTGTGCATTGGACAGTGTATGATCAGAGAATCATTCTAAACCATTATGATGACATAATAATTTCTTCGTCTGTTACTGATTAAAAATATGTTAGGAACGGAGAGTACCAAAAATTATGGTTTCTGTAAATGGAGCATAACTTGCATGTTACAGTAAATGGCATGTGCGATTTTCTAGTAGCACAATAAAAAAATGCGGTATGAACCAAAAACATTGTTTTATTGTATAAGCGGTGAACTGAAAACATTGTTCTATTGTATAAGCAGTTATAATTATGTATTAAATTCTTATCTGACACTTAATTTGAATATCAAATTTTAAATTGCATGCTTGTATTGTATAATCTGTTTTTAAATGGCATGTGAGATTTCCTAGTAGCATAATAATAAATGCGGTATGAAGCGAAGACTTTGTTCTGTATAAGCAGTAATATTTATAATGATATATTAAATTCCTTATTTGGCACTTGAGTTAACATCAGATTTTTTTTTTAAACTACAATAAAGTTTGTTGTCACAACAAGCTATTCTGACAGGCAACAATTTTTTGGCTGCCGTCTCAGCAGGCCAATCAAACAAACGTTATGGTCACAATTTATGGCTGCCATCTCATCAGGCCAATTAAAGCAGTGTTACATCATTTTCAGAGTGGGAGGGAAGGGTTGATGTAACCAGAATACAAATAATATTCATATCGACTTCTCATGCTTACTAAAATAATATGACCAATACTTACTTAATTCATACATACTTGCTAATACTAAATTAGCTTCATCATAGCTACATCATAATTGCATAATTAATTACTGCATACTTACATCACCAATTACATACTGTAAGATCTCTCGATTGATCGAACATGTGACCATAACTGGGCCTATCACATGTTCGATCGGGTGAATAGATTCGAGACAAAAGCTGCCTCGATACTTACGTTTGAGCAGCTATTGTATTGAATAATCTGATATTAAATGGCATGTGTGGTTTCATTACCCATGCCAAAACCTGTGCCGATTCGACTAGTAAACTGCTGCAAAACCCGAGCCATTTATGGTCCAATTGGCACGGGCATATGGTCTCACACAGTCCACGGAATCAGTACCAATTCGGACCATACCTGTACAAATCCGGATCTTGACCCATGCCACAAATGTCTGTGCCTATCCGAAGCAACATGTGCTGATCTGGTCCAATTTTCTTATAGGACCTTCGTTATTACTTGGGATGGTAGTCAGTCATCGGTCAGTCATTATCAGTGTTACTATAATAATATTTCTGCGCCCAAAAATCACAGGATTTCCTTATACTACCTCTGCCTTATAATCAACCCACCTTGTTACAAATTTTATCCTTCGTTTCTTTCCTAATTTGTTTCTCCATACTTACCCTATGTTACTACTATATATAGAACTTTCTTGTTACTATATATAGTTCTTCCAATTTTCATATATGTCCTTCTATATATATATTTAATTACCTTATCTGAATTCCATACAATATTATTCTGTGATACGTGAAAGTGAATTGGTTTGATGCAGAACAATACTAAGAATTGTTGAACAATCAAAGCCTTTATATTTTATCACGAATCTGCTAGCCTGATAAAGAGTTAGTAGAGCAGATTTTGAGATTAATGTTTCGGGTGTAATATCTTAATGCAGAAAGTAATGCGAGAGAAAGTTTATTGGTGTTCAAGAAATTAAAAATTAGTAATTTCAGAAGGAAGTTGATCCGACAATTGAATAATTTAGTTATTTATATATATTAAACATGTATATAAGTCTGATGTATTCACTCTTCATATATCTTCAGAAAAGCATTAGGCATAATAATTCCTCCTTTATAATAAAGTGAATGCTTATTATATCATATCCTATGACTTTTATTTATTATTGCATCGCTTCCTTTTGAATCCTCTTTCCACATATTTTAAATCTGACTCTATGTATTCCTTTTCTTGTTCACTATCGCTGACTAAACTTAGCTCCCTAATCTGATGCACTCCCAATTCGCTCATAGCTGGTTGACCACAATCAGTCATACAGTTAAGTAACTTGGTTATAGCCAATAAATTATTTACCTGATTATTCAATCAATTAAAATAAGTAACATGTAGGGATGGGCACTGTACAAAATGCCAAAATAGAAATAAAGCACAGTGATTTTCATCACATAATCATAAAACCATTGTTCACAATTCTGGTTAAACTTGCAAATCATTTGACCATATTTAAAGTTGTTTTGTTCTAGATCTGGCTAAATGATCTGCAAATTTGACCAGAATTATTAACGATTTGTTTTGACCAGGCCAGGCATACCACAATTTTTGAACTTAATTATTTGCCAATAAAAAAAAAAAGAGCTCACCACACAAAGTTAATTTCTCATTTTGTATAACCCGCTGACCCGATTTTTTTTTTAAAAAAATTCTAATTATGCCAATTATTCTGGTGTTACCCAATGATAACCTTAAAATTACCCAATAGATCTGAAAAAAAATCCCAAAATTTTCTGATTCTATTTTATGCAAACTGAAAAATTAACTTTTCATGGCCTTAGATGTGAACACGAATATATTAATTTACAGTAGATTAAAAAAATAATTAAAAAATAAAAATAAAAAAAAACAACCCGCCAACTGAAATCTTAGAACACCATGTTATACAAAATTAACTTTCCATGGCGTTAAATTCATGTCCATCATTTTGTAATATATTTGACTAACATTTTTGTAGAAATACTGTTGAAATTATAAATTCATTTTTTGTGACATAACTTTTGTAAGAATATTGTTTGTGCATTTGTCATTTTGCAAAAGATTTGAGTATTTGTTTCTTTTTTTAGGCTAGTTCGCTATTAAAAAAAAAAATAAATAAATAAAATGCAACTATAGCAATAGTATATATATTTAAGCCAGATAATTCTTTAGTGAGCTTACAATACTAGATATTATAATATTGATTAATATATATTTCTATATACAATGCTGTTCATACATACACTCACGTTCCTGGTTTTGTGTGACAATGTCGCGCAGCTATTTATTTTAAGCTTTCAAAAATTGTTGAAAAAACTGGTACGCTTTGTGAGGTTGAGGGTATTATGGTATAATATGCATATCGATATTCAATATTGTATTTTTTTTTACATTTTACTTTACTTATGAAATTACCAAAATAGGAAAAAGAGAAAAAGTGTATCAACTGCAACATGAAGTCTGATCCTCTCTTAATTTTTAATGGAATTGAATCATTTGATTTGTTTTAGCAAAATGAACCAAATAATACTAAAATTATTCAATTCTGATCAGTGGAAGTATTGAAAAAAATGTAAGTATAACAATGATACCCATACCATAATACCCAACTCCACCCTATTTAGTTAAGACTGAGTTAAATTTACCATAAGCTACTATAAAAAAAATTCTATTTCAGAACTTGCTTGCTATTCTGTTGACACATAATTTGTATTAAAATAATATATTCTTATAATAAGGCGCTATAAAAAATTCTGTTACAAAGCTTTTCATTCTAGTTACACACAATATGTAGTTAAGATTGAGTTAGTTTGCATTAAAATTATTGTTTTTTTTAATGAATTAGTATAAAAAATTCTGTTACAGAACTTGCTATTCCAATGACACAGTATATGATTAAAGTGTTATAGAACTTGCTATTTTGGTGATTCAATATGTAGATAAATTAAGATAGTTTTATTCAAATAATTGTAATTTTTACTAAGAGTTACTGTAAAAATTCCTAATCACTGTTCTAGTAATATATAGTATGAGGTTAAAGCTGCATTAGCTTATATTATAAGTTACTGTAAAAAATTCTGATACAAATCTTACTTGCAAATCCAGTAACAAAAGTATATACAGTAGTTGAGATTGAATTAGTTTGCATTGTAAAATTAATGTAAAAAATGCATAACTCATCTGTTATTTTGGTAACTAAATATGTAGTTTAAGTTGAGTTTGTTTTATTCAAATTATTGTAATTTCTATCAAGAGTTATTATAAAAATTTTGTTACAGAACTTATTCACTATCTGGTAATGCACAGTATGTGAATAATATTGACTTATTTTGCATTGTAAGTTACTGTTAAAATTTTGTTACAGAATTTACTCTTGCTATCCAGATAATACACTTTATCATGCAATCATAGATTTTTTCTTCTTGTTATTTTTTGCACATAAGCAAAACAATCTTGAATTAAACCTTAGTTAGCCAATAATGACTTTTAAAGCATAAATATAATTGTAAGATAACATCAATATTGGATTGCGATAATAAATATCATAAAATTTGTTCTGTCAGAACAAATAATTGGTAAAATATGCTGCTGCACAACCCATATTAGCCAATTATTTGCTCTAACAAAACAAATTTTATGATATTTATTATCATAACCAAAATCTTATGTGTTTAGTTAAGGTTGAGGTATTTTGCATTTTAAGTTCTGTAAAAATTTGGTATAGAACTTACTTGGTTTCAATAACACACAAAGTACAATTAAGGTTGAGTTAATTTGCATTGAAATTATTATGAATTATATTATTAATTAATAATAAAATTTTTGTTACAGAACTTGCTATTTCAGTATATGGTTAAAGTTGAGTTAGTTTGCATTTCATAGTTACTACAAAAATTATATTATATAACTTGCTATTATAATAATACAGTATATAAGTTAGTTAGTTTGCATAAGTTACTATAAAAATTATATTACAGAATTATTCATTATTTTAGTAGCATATAGAATATTGTTAAAAGAGTTAGTTTACATGGTAGCATACAGTATGTGGTTAAGATGAGTTAGTTTATATCAGAATTATCATAATTTCTATTAAGAAGTACTATAAAAATTTGTTATAGAATTTACTATTCTGATAATATACAAATATATAAAGTTAATTTGCTTGGAACTATTATGTTTTTTATACAAAGCTTGGATCTTCTATAGTATAGGTAGGTAATATAGAAATATTGTAAGACTATAATATAAAAAAACTCTAATTCTAACCCTAATCTAACCTTAATTTAAACATAACCCTTACATTAACTATAACTATTTATAAATTTGCTTATATTAGTTCAAATAGTTAGTTATATATTACAATCTTATAATAATTCTATATTGCTACCTATACTATAAATCAACCCAAAGCTTACTTTGCTATTCCAGTAAATAGTTGAGTTAGCTTGTATCAGAATTATCATGATTTCTAACATGAATTATTGTAAAAAATTCTGTTACAAAACATGCCATTCTAATAACAACATAGCATGTATTTGAATTAGTTTGTATTGAAATTTTCATGAACTCTATCATGGGTTACTGCAAAAAATTGTTATAGAACTTACTATTTTGGTGGCATACAATATGTGAGTTGATTGAGTTAGTTTGCAATAGAAATATTATGGATTTTTTCATGAGTTACTTAAAAATCTTTGTTACAGTGACACACTGTATGTAGTAAGTTAGATTGCATTGGAATTATTGTGATTTCTGTTATGAGTAAGTTAGATTGCATTGGAATTATTGTGATTTCTGTTATGAATAAGTTAGATTGCATTGGAATTATTGTGATTTCTGTTATGAGTTACTAAAAAAAAATTAGTACAGAACTTACTTTCTATTCCAGTGACACACAGTATGTGATTAAGGTTGGCAATAAAACTATTGTGATTTCTATCATGAGCTACTGTAAAAATTCTTTACAGAACACCTGGTGACCCACAATATGAGATTGAGTTAGTTTGCATTAGAATTATCATGATTTTTACTATAAAAAATTGTTACAGAACTTACTATTATGGTGTACGCAGTATGTGGTTAAGGCTTAGTTTGTTTATATTGGAATCAATGAGTTGAGTTGCTGTAAAAAACTCCACTACAGAACTTGCCATTCTGGTAACACATAGCTTGCATTAGAATTATTGTGATTTATCATGAGATACAGTGCCATAAAAAACTCTAAATATATAATTTTACTCACTATTTTGGTAATACACAATATGTAGTTAAGGTTGTGTTAGTTTGCATTGGAATTATAGTGATTTTTCGATTGTGAGCTACTGTAAGAATTCTGATGCAGATCTTACTTGTATATTTGTAAAATACTGCATGTGGTTATGGTTAAGTTAATTTGTATTGGAATTACCATGATTTCTATTGCAAGTTACTGTCAGAACTTCTGAACAATTATGAAGTTAATGTTGAGTTAATTTGCATTGAAATTTTCATGAACTCTATCATGATTTGCTAAAAAAAATCTGGTACTTACCATACCAGGAAAATGAATGCCCGCAAAAAATGTGATAGGGAAAAGAAATAATATGGATCTATACGTATGTATGTACTTTATAGTTATTGTATGGGTTGTAGTGAATAACCCAGTACACACGGGTTCATATTCCGTGCCGAAGGCACGGGATTTAAATATGAACCCGTGTGTGTAACGGGCTATTCAACACCCATATAATAACTATTTTATTGCACGGTGTCTGACGTAACAATCCCGTTCCAATAAGTTAATGAAAAAAGCACGGGTTGTCACATAAGACCCGTGCAATAAGTATATGTACAATTCGTAAGAATAGATTTTGACAAATTGCACTATTTTCAAAAATAATTTTACCGGTATTACAATAATGGATAGAAACAGTGATAAATTTGAGTTGAAAATGATCAATGCTAGAAATGTTAGTTAGTTAAATGCAAAAAGAAAGTGGCAGTGCTACTAACGAATGATCTGAGGCATGACATTATATTATATTGACGATCTTCCAAGTTTTCGATGACGATTTGATCTACAGATGTTGAGGATCAACATTTTGATGATTGGTGCGAGTGCCAAATGACGAAAAGATCTTCGCGTTGAAGAATTGTAGTATTGGATTTCAAAAACGCAATTAGGATAATTTTACCGGTATTACAGTAATGGATAGAAATAGTGATAAAATTTTTAAATTTGAGTTGAAGATGATCAATGCTAGAAATGAAGATCGTGCTTAGTTAAATGCAAAAAGAAAGTGGCAGTGCTACTGACGAATGATCTGAGGCACGACATTATATTATATTGACGATCTTGCAAGGTTTTGATGACGATTTGATCTACAGATGTTGAAGATCAACATTTTGCTGATTGGTGCGAGTGCCAAATGACGAAAAGATCTGCGCGTTGAAGGGTCGAAGTGAAAAATTGTAGTATTGGATAATATGTTTGCGACTAACTAAATGTTAATCCTAATTCAATATGATATAGATTAAATGACTGTCGAGAAAATAAGTAAAGCTTAACTAGTCGTAACACCACGCCCGTATATATATACAAAACTGATAATAAATTCAAAAAAATATTCTTACATCCAATCATCACTTAAATTCCCTCGAAAAGAGTAGAGAAGATACTGGGCGCAAATAAAAGATTCAGCTACTATGGCACCAGGTAATATTATACTATTATAAACAATTGAAATTGATTATCTGTTATTATTTGCATGTACGTACATGAATTTATGAATATTAGAACGTACAAGATTGCAGCGAAGCTAAACACATGTCCAACATTTTCTTTTGGATGGAACGCATCAGTAATATATTTTTGTTCGCCTATTCCGCTAGGCAACGACCTAATTCCCAACTGTAAAATAAATAAATCAAATAGTTTGTATAAGATTGATGTTATATAATCAAACAATCTCAACTGCAATTCGTTAAGCATGATTTTCATCATTTTATACCTCAATGTAGACTGAACTGCCTAAGAAACTAATTATGCCGCAAACGACATAAAGCACCAAAACAATTCCTGGCGACTAAGCCAGTATAATAATACTATCAGGATTGAAAATTCCTATTTAAATCAACAATAAGTAAGTTTATTCATTGTAAAAAAAAACATAATAACAAATAATAAAACAAACTGCTCCATTAATATAGTTAATATTATATCCTACACCATATAATATTCCTAAAATTTTCTTACTGTTTGTATTTATACTATTATCTTGTGATATTGGGATTGTAGTTATACTATTATCTCCATCGATTGATTTTCATCATCCATATTAATTTAATGTTCTTTTGAGTTCAAATGCAGAAGTAGAAATTATTGAAGGTCTGAAGACATTTTAAATAAAAGAAATTCTAGGAAATTAATTTTGCCGAAGACCCTTAGTGTGTAAGCATTATAAGACCATTAATTTGGAAATTTGTGCTTTTCTATGATATGTTTTTTATCATATGATATTACAAATTTACATTTTTCATTATCAACAAAAATAATTAATAAAAGAGATTATGTAATAAGAATATATCTATATTTTACAACCTTTGTTATCACCTAATGAAATGCCTTAGTTGTAAAGATAATCTATGCCAAACGTTTATCATCAATATCTAATTGATGCAAATTTGTATATTTAATGCAAATTATATATTTAAAAAAAGAACAAATATTTACGGAGAATGTAAAAACAATCCTTTTCAAAAAATAACACTATTTTTTTAATGATCTATTTAGTAACATTTAAAATCTCTGCATAATAGATTAATAGTTATAAATAAAAAAAATAAAAAAACAATAAACATAACAAAATGAACAATCACAATAACTGTAATAATTATAAGCAACCAAAGATCTATATAAGCAGACGTCAACAAGGACACCATTAACAACTGAATAGAGATGATTTTAATTTGTCTAAAATCTGGGCATCATTTCATATCGTTGTGCAAACTTCGATTATATCCTCTGCTACTCCAGACATTAAAAATTATTGGTCCATTTGTAACACCAGAATGACAAATAGTGAAATCGATATAGCAAAACATTGTGCAAATGAACCTCAAATATAAACATTATAAAATCTATGGATAACACTAAACTTGCTATAAAAATTACCATATTTTATAGTTTTGGTATGGGTTGTAGTGAATAACACAGTTACACATGGGTTCATATTCCGTTCCGAAGGAACGGGATTTAAATATGAACCCGTGTGTGTAACGGGTTATTCAACATACCCATAGAATAACTATCTCATTGCACGGTGTCTGACGTAACAATCCCGTGCAAATAAGTAAATGAAAAAAGCATGGTTTGTCACATAAGACCCGTGCGATCGTGCAATAAGTGTACATATGTATATATATATCCGCATAAAATCGTAACACACACTTTAAGAAGCTGTGAGAATACAAAGTCAAATTAAAAACTAAATTCCCTGATTATTGTAAATGGATTTTAGATTTTAAATCAACATGAGACGTACAAATTAAATATAGATTTAAGATGAACAAGAAAAACAAATTTTATTATATTTTTGAATAAAAAAATAAACTTATTTATATACTTCAAAACCATATCTAGCTTTTAGTACGTAACATTAATACTATTCACGTGCAAAAGAATTAAAAGATCAATAATTTGAAAGACTTTAAATTAGAAAGCAAATATTTTATTATTTATTATTATATTGCTATTGTTAGCTATATAAATTAAAAAGAAATTCTATTTTGACCCGGGACAAAATGACCCCTCTTAGAATTTAAGGTTAGCGCGGGCCCGGGTTTTTGATGTTAAAAAACCTCGGCCGGCATCAATATAATTCCGGCCCGCACTAACCCTAATTCCGGCTCGAACTGGCCCTAAAATTCTGCTGGGTTATTTTGACACGGGTAATTAAATTACACGTAGTCAAAATTTCTTATTTACAAGTTGCTCCGAAATATTTCCAGAGATTCCATGTTAAATACTAATTTTCTAACAAAGCATCTATTATATTCTTTCGTTTATTTAACTAACAAAAGATTTAAAATTTTATTGTTATAAATTTTGAATGAAGAAATCCTGTTTACTTTTAATATTTAAAAGCCTTTCCGAACTCTACTGATTAAATTAACAGCCCATTATTGAGATATTATAGTTTAAAGATCTAAAACAGACAATATTATGATAAAATTTAATTACCGTATTTGCACGTAATAACGCGCAAGTTGTAATCCGAATTTCAGTCTAAATTAAGCTCAATTGAGCCATTACTATAAATAACGTCCCGACGTGCTATTATGCGCAAATATATACTAATTAACTAAGAATTTTTTTTAGCAAATTAATAAATTTATTAGATCGCTTGTGGTGTGTGATGTATAAAATTTCCTAATTAAAGTGATTTAAATGCGCATAAAGTAATTCATTTATATACTGTTAGCAATTATTTCATATATAACAAATGAATGAATCTGAAACATTTTAGAGTCAAATTTTGAAGATGCTGACATAATGTAAATTATGGCAAAAGGCCATAACTTATTAAAATTACAAGTTATAGATTACACATTTCAATTTTAATGCTCTGCATATACAGGATATTTCTGTTTCTGGTTTACGCAACTATGTCGTGCAACTACTCCATACTTGACTTAATTTAAAATAATTTATTTTTACTACTTTACTGAAATGTATTAAATAGTAACTAAATTGTAAAACTATATTATAATTTATTCAAATATAAAATTACAATTAAGATATACAATAGTTGCATATTAGTTGCTATATAATTACTAGGTATTAAGCTGATTGCTATTTAAATTTACAACTTTATTTCGAAATATTTATTATTTTTGATCTAAATTAAAATATTTTGTAAATAAATTTTTATTAATAACAAAATAATAATATTATAATTACTAATTTGTTATTATTAATATAAAATTTTAAAAATATCTATTAGCAAAATAGTTTCTAATATTTACTATTTACCGGTATATAATATTTAGATTTAAATTAAACCCATTTTAATAACAAAATAATTGCAATTTATATAACATTTTTCATATTAAATTAAAATATTTATTAAAATAATAATATATCAATTGTAGGTTTTTCAAATACATAATTCCATTCAGCTAAAACAAGACTAAAAAAATTCCATTTTTTTAAAGTCACATTTTTAACTCAAAGTAATGGCTGTACTTAAATTATTTCATGGATCAAACATAGCTATGAAGAGCTTATAAAGGAGGTAATTATTTGATAATCTAAAGTTATATAAGTTCATATTCAAATATTGGAACTAAAAACCTCACATTTTTGTAATGATACGGAATATCAAAAATGAAGGCACAGGTGAATATATTATAGTTATGCAATATGCAGAAATGGGATCTTTACGTAAGAATCTTTACAAAATTGCATAAATGAAATGTCTTATACTGCGTCTGGTCTTCAAGTAATTCATTCAAATAACATTTACATGGAAATATACTCCAAATGATTTGCATAATGCTTATATCGGTGATTTAAGGTTTGCAACGTCTATTAATAAAACATTATCATTAAATAAAGAATCCGAGGAATCGAGTGGAATTTATGGAGTTTTACCGTCCGGAAGTTTTGCAGGGAAAATCGTTTACCGCAGCATCAGATATTTATTCATTTGGAATAATCATGTGGGAGATTTCTACAGAAAATACCGTATTTGCAGATTATAAAGATGATAATTTAAGATGGCAATAGAAACTCGAGAAGGTTTGAAACCAACTATTATTAAAGGCACAGCGCCCTGTTATGTAAACTTTTAAAGAAGTGTTGGGATAGGAATCCAGAAAAACGCCCATCTGCTATAGAAATTCATGAAACTATTTTAGTAT
This sequence comes from Gigaspora rosea, assembly GCA_003550325.1. Lineage (NCBI taxonomy): Eukaryota > Fungi > Glomeromycota > Glomeromycetes > Diversisporales > Gigasporaceae > Gigaspora > Gigaspora rosea. Next base: position 298,903 of record QKWP01000063.1, read on the forward strand.
GGAAAAATAACCCTTTAAAGATAATGGATTAATGATATGGAAAATGGCAAGTTTTATACTAGCAAATTCAATAATTATACTAGCCAACAACAGTCACAAGAATATATAACTTCTCATACAAATTAATTTATCTCTATTAATAACAATAATATTTGTATCGAGAATATTTTAAAAGAATTAGAATTCGAATCTTTTAGGATGTCTCAGAATTAACAATTTCAAAAATCAATAGAAGTTTAGAGGATCTTATTTTCCAGTTTAAAATTCCGAATCGAATATTAAATATGCACAGTAATGATAATTATCTTTTTTTGATAAAATATATCGGTAAATGTTTATGAAAATAATTATACACTTTAAATCAAATGGGATTTATACATCACTTCTTTTGGACGTTAGATTATTAATTCTAAAATCCCCTATTAGTACAAAGAGAGTACAGGTAAATAATCAAATTACTAATGTATTGGAATTTAATTCATCAAGAAAGAATACATTGTATGTTAAGCAGTGCATGTATTTATTTATTAAAGAGTTAATAAATACATTATAAATAATCTTCTAAATAAACAACGTTTATATCGAGCTACTTTGTTTATGTTACTAAAAGCTATTACATGCAACAATAACTATCTATTGTTATTCTCAATGTTTGAGCGGTCTATTACAAATAGTCATTATTATGGATCTATACCTTTAATGTGTAAATGTGCTGTAAAAATAGTTAAGCTACTGCGTGATCTTGATAATTCTTATTCTTAGTTCTTTCCAGAATAGTTAATTAAATATATACTGTTGCTGCAATTACTGTTGCTACAATTAGAAATTGGACTCCGCATAAAACATAAAATTTAAGCTCAGAATAATTCACCCGTTTACAAACTGGAACATTTCTAGTAATTCGAGTAAACCCGATTGATCCTTTGTAAGGAATTGAACAATCTAATACTGTAATATCGACACTACTAAGCTTAAATAGCTTAAATCGTAACTTTTTTTAAATTGGATATTCAAGTTTTATTGATAGGTATTGTCAATCCCGTTTTTATCAAATATCCATAAAATCATTTGCCTATACCTTTAGCTATCTTTACCAATGACTTTGTTAGCAGTACCACTTCTATGATATTTAGATAACTGATAAGACCTTATAATTTATGGCTTGGAAAACATTTATTTACGTTGATTAGTCGATGATATTAGTATTTATAATAGCCTATTCATTTCATATTTAATTTATGTTGATCTAGTAAAGTAGGTGAGTTCAGTCGAAATATTAGTTTAATTTTAAAATAATTTCATTAGTGAAGTAAATTAATATATTGATAAATTTTATTTAAAGTTAAGGATGAAATTATTTATATTAAAAATTATAGAATTATGAGTTATCCCTATTTTCGATTTAGTTGGACAGTCCCGTAAGTTCTTTGTTTATATAGCTCAAACCTAGTCTACAGATAATATATCTTAGCGGATAAGCTATATTATAACTATAACTCATAAAACGATCATGTAATGAGTTATTAAATATAACAAAGTCCTTCATGTAGAAAGCATTAACATAAAACGAGAATTATTACCAAAAGATAGGTTCAAAATACCTATTCTGGTAATTCTGTTTCCTTGCACACATTTATCTCGACAAATTACACAAATAAGTGCATTGCTATCCAGACTAAATTTTCTTTTTAAATTAGGTATAGGGTAAGTATTAAAAAAGGTGTATGTCTATATGTAATATTGATGCTAAACATTTTTGTTTTAAGACCTTTAAGTTAGATTTCATAGCGTTTTTAATCTTTTCCATACATTGGTATAAATAGAAATTGATCAATTAAATCTTGGAATTTTTTGATTTGAAATAAGTTGCTAAAATTTATTCGAAAAAAAAGTGCCAAATTCTTCTATAGTGAGTAAAAATTAGTAATTATTGAACTTAAACAAAAAAAATAATAGAAACCCAAATAATAATAAATCATTATCACATTTTCATGGACCTTGGTGTCCACACAACAAAAAGATCATTCATGAGGAATTTATTGGATAACTTCTACGTTGATGGGTTTGAGATGTATATAGTATTCAAGTATTTTTCAAGCTTGTAGTAAACATGCCACTAGTTAAGAACTGTTTCTTAATATCGTTTTGACTATCTAAGTTTTCAGAATTGATGTCATTGAGCAAACTTTTGATTGTTAAACTAATTTCTTTGGCTGTAAGTCTTTCATTGGGATTGGAATTAATGTATTGCGTTGCTAATTTAATGTAGTAATCAGGAGTCCCGGAGCCAAGTTAGGTCGCAATCTATTACTCATCTTTCACTGCAAGATCATTATTAAATGGTTCACCATCGAAAGGTCTTTGTCCAGTTAATATTTCCGACATAATGATTCCGAAAGCAGAAATATCTGCAGCTTGAACGGTTGCCTATTCAAAACATCAAGGACAACACACGGTATAATCCCATAAACTTTATCATCATTTTGTTTAAGGAATTGAACATAAAGTACCAAGTCAGTAATACACGATAAGTAATTCACCGGGCAAAATATTGGCACTATTAAATCTCAATGAATAAGATCCAGGGAATTATTTGAGATCAAAACTTATATTTAACAAAAACTTGATCTATCTTCCACTCCATTTACGATATACTACTTAGATTTTCACATAAGGAGTCCATACTAGCATATTTTTTTTTTTTTTTTTTTTTTTAGCCTTCCGACCTATAGTTTTCAGGGAGCAGCTGGCACTTATACTAGCATATTTTAAAACAAGATCATAATTACCGTTTTGTCTTTTGACACTCCTTAGCATTTTAAAAATGATGGGTTCTCGTATCCAATTTCACAATAAGCCTTTAACTTTAAAAATGCACAAGTGAATAAAAAATCAATAAGACATTCGAAATAAAAAAAAATAATATAATATAATGTAAAATACCTCACTTAAATCTCTTTGACCATGAATTTCTTTAAGCGCTTATATTTGAGTTAAATAATATCCCTTATTTCTTCATTTTATCCATTTCGCATTATATACATTGTATTATTTATAGCTATTTTCAACCCAAATTTTTGAATATTTTTAGATGTTAATTTTTTGAAGATAAATCTTTCTTGATTGTTTTCTAAAGACAACTATTAGACCAGAATAAAAAGTTAAACATATTCTAAAGATAAACTTGATTACTAAATAATAGTAATCGTGAGCAGATTTAAAATTAATTATTCCTGTTAGTTTTTAATGATATGGTTGGTCGAATTATTAAATTACAAATTACTAGCGCTAATTAATGTTGACTTAAGAAATATGAGTTCATAAGATTGTCAAAGTGCAATCATCCCGGATCAACTCGATGGAACTAAGATAGTTTTATCTATATTGCTCTAAATAAATATAAAATTATATTTTCCAGACTTAAATTATGAATTAATTGATGAAATTTAATAAAAAAACTATGTTAAAGCGTAAAATGACAGTTCGCTACAATAAATATTCAAGACTTCTTTTAAAGCTAAATTTGATCTTGTTTCTTTACCATTAATCGATTATCGCATGTACAAACTACTAGTTTTGTACACGTGCTTTGCTACGTGTATCGGGGTAAAATTACTAAAGAAATTTCATAACAATAAGATAATAAAAAACATATATATATATTTATATACGCGACTGACTGATAATGTAAAATGAATAATCAACTTTACGTGACCTAATTTTGGATGGAAGATTATTCTATTACTTTACAGTAAATTAAAACAAAATAAAATAAAAAAGAAAAAAAAATTTGGCCTACTGAAGTTTTCAGATTCCACGTAATGCAAAATGAAAAATCAATTTCGTGTAGTCTTATATTAAATGTGAATATTATTCTATTAATTTGTAGCAAAGTATAAAAAAAAAAAAAAAAAAAAAAAAAAAAAAAAAAAAAAAAAAAAAAAAAAAAAATTGACCAAAAAAAAAAAATTAAATTAAATTAAAAAAAATTAAAAAAAAACAGTAAATTAAAAAAAAAATTAAAAAACTTATATGCGAATATTATTCTAGTAATCTGGAAAAAATCCGATTGACCGAAGGTTTCAGATTCCATGTAATGCTAAACGAAAATCTTCCATGTAATGTTAAACGAAAATCAACTTTCTATGGTTATGGTTTAAATCTTAGACATGATTATTATTTTATTAATTTGTAGTAAGGTAAAGAAAAAAAATTTGACAGACCGACTGAAGTTTTTAAATTCCATGTAATGCAAAATAAAAAATAAACTTTCTATGGCTATGGTTTAATCTTAGACGCAATTATTATTCTATTAATTTGCAGTAAGGTAAAGAAAAAAAAATTTGACAGACAAACTGAAGTTTTCAGATTCCATGTAATGCAAAACGAAAAATCAACTTCATGTGGCTTAATCTTAGATGATGTCTATTAATTTACAGTAAACTAAAAATCATGTAATGCAAAATGAATCTAATCTTAGATACGAACAATATTCTATTAATTAAAAGAAAAAAAAAAGGAAAAACTAACTAACTGACAAAGATTCCATGTAATGTAAAACGAAAAATCAACTTTGCATAGGCTAATCTTAGATGGGAATATTTTTTATTAATTTATAGCAAATTAAAAAAAAAAATAGAAGATAAAAAAAGAAAAAAAATCTGACTAACCTAAGTTTTCAGATTACATGTAATGCAAAACGAAAAATCAACTTTGTGTGGCCTAATCTTAGATGTGAACATTATTTTATTAATTTGCAGTAAAGTAAAAAAAAAACAACTGACTGACCGAAGTTTTCAGGTTCCATGTAATGCAAAATGAAAAATCAACTTTGCATGGTCTAATCTTAAATATGAACATTATTCTATTAATTTTAAGTAAATTAAAAAAAAAAATAAATAAATAAAATAAAAAAATAAAAATAAAAAAATGTAACTGACTTATCCAAGTTTTCAGATTCCATGTAATGCAAAGTGAAATATTAACTTTGCGTGGCCTAATATTAGACGTGAACATTATTCTGTCAATTTGCTGTTACGGTAAGTAAAAAAAAATAAAAAAAAATAAAAAAATCTGACAGACCGGCCGAAATTTTCAGATTCCATGTAATGCAAAGCGGAAAATCAACTTTGTGTGGCCTGCAGCGAATAAAAAACATAAGTAAACAAATCTCAAATTAAACCATATCTGATATGATGTACATATGTATGTAGATAGATAAAATTGATAAGTTTACTCTGTCATAAAACGTATGTAAAAATAAATTTTCTCATGTAATACCAAATGAAAAATCAACTTCGCATGGTCTAATCTTAAATATGAACATTATTCTATTAATTTAAAGTAAATTAAAAAAAAAAATAAAATAAATAAATAAATAAAATAAAATAAAAAAAATGTAACTGACTTATCCAAGTTTTCAGATTACATGTAATGCAAAGTGTAAAATCAACTTTGTGTGGCCTAATTTTAGATGTGAACATTATTCTGTCAATTTGCAGTTATGGTAAGTAAAAAAAAAATAAAAAATAAAAAAACAATCTGACAGACTGACCAAATTTTCAGATTCCATGTATGCAAAGCGAAAATCAACTTCGTGTGGCCTTCAGCGAATAAAACATTAAAGTATACAAACCTCAAATTAAACTATACGATGTAAGTACGTACGTAGATAGATAAAATTGATAAGTTTACTCTGTCATAAAACGTATGTAAAATAAATTTTCTCACACACTGGTCATGTTTTCTGAAGAGCAAAAATAAGTTTTACCACACAATGGTCACGTTTCTGAAGATGACCAACTAAAAATATTTAAATGTAAGGTTAACTCGTCATTATTAAATCAAAATTGTTTAAACATACGAATCTGCTTTAGGTGTATAGATTACATCAAAATGATATAATGCGCACGTGTTCTGAGTTATCCAATCAAAAGACTAAATGTCTGATTACGGTAATTATTTATCCAATCAAAAGACAAATACCTGTTTTATTAGGTGTGTAGATTACATCAGAATGTCATAATGTGCACGTGTTCAGAGTTATCCAATCAAAAGACAAAAATGCCTGATTACGGTTGTCATTTAGTAGTATAAAATAAAATAAAATAATAATAATAATAATAATAAAGATAAGATGTAAGCTTAACTTGTCGTCACTATTAACACATCAAAATCGAAAATGTTTAAACGGACTAATTTGTTTTAGGATGTAAATTACATCGAATGACATAATACGTACGTGATCAGTTATCCAATCAAAAGAATAAATGCCTAATTACGGTCATTTAGTAGTATTTTAGGTGTGTAGATCTGTAGATTACATCAGAATGTCATATGGTGCACATGTTCTGAGTTATCCAATCAAAAGACAAATTGCCGGATTACGGTTGTCATTTAGTATAAGATTTATATTTATATTTATTATTTATTATTTATTATTTATTATTATTATTTATTATTTATTATTTATTTATTTATTTATTTATTTATTATTTATTGCCTTATCCATGATCAGTGAATTTCCAAAACAAATTCTTGTAGATAGTCGGTTCTTTTACCTCAATCCTGGTAATGACATTTTAGTTAAAGAATATATAAATAATTGCTTCCTGCAATTTGAAGGATTAACATTAGGGTAACTTTTATATCATTATAAACATTATCTGTTATTAAAAAATACCTTCGTTTATAATTGTTTAGCGATCAATTCATATTTATATTTAGGTGCGTGCGTTATTATATATTTTAAACTTTCTGACCTTTTTGAACAGTTTGAACAGTCTGTCAAAACAGTACGTATCTTAAAAAATGTTTATGATAATAATTTAAACAGTTTTAGCTAATTCCTTAAAACAGACTGTTACAATAAAATTTTCAAATATTTCTTACAAGGATACAAACGTAATACATTTTGCTAATTTTGTTTGAAATCATCATGACAAATGTGACACATTTTACTAAAAGTTGAGAACAGAACATAATGTATGCAGAAGGCTACAGTTTGCATAAACCTTAATTTAGTGTCATGTTTAAAATAAAGATCAATAGCAATGGCTCTCCAGAATGGCTTAGTATTTTATAAATATGAGATTTGATAGAGTTGTGTAGTATAATTGCAGTACCCTCTGCAGAGTTGTCTAAACTAGATCAGTAATAGGTAAAGTGATTTGTGTTAAGAAATTTGTTAGATTTGTTAGATGAAATTTTGGTCTCTGAAATACCAGTAATGTGTAAGTTATGCTGTAAACAGTATTTCTCCCAAAGTTGCTGCTTGGTAATTGTATTGTAACCCTGAACATTGTGGGTAGTGATATTAAGTTGTAGAGTATAGTTGTTGTTTGATATATAGTTGTTATTAGTTATTGGATGGTTAATGTTTGCTGTATGGTTATTAGCAATTACTGGTTTCTCTATTATTTCTGATTCTGTATAGAACTCAGAAGAATATACTGGTATAGATAGGGAGTTGGTATTTGTAGTTAGTGAGCTATCACTAGGTAGTGGAGTAGTAAAAGGTGTGGGTAAAAGAAGTCATCAATAGAAGTTGGTAATTGAAAATAGTTGTTATTACTAGAGTTTAAGTCAGAACTGGTAAATGATTTGAGTTCGAGTTTGTAAAAACAATATAAATCATCAAAGGGTAAAAAGAAGTGGCCTGGTAAGAAATCCTCATATGGCAAATAAATATGTGCTTCCATAAAGTAGTAGCTAATTCGCAGTGATGGTAAATGACCTGGTCATTTGCCTTTTTTTTCAAATGACCTAGGTCATTTCAGACTAAAATTCATAATAAAATTGAGGTCATTTGAGGTCATTTGAGGTCATTTGAAGGTCATTTGAAGATCATTTACCATCACTGTTAATTCGTAGATGAGGTTTAATTGAAATTGCTAATTTATTGATTGGAGTAGTACATAGGGTAGTTTTCTTGGATATATTCTAAAAATGATCCTACAGTTTGTGGTGAGGGAAGGGTTTGTAATCTGTGGTGATAAAGGAATTTGTTATAACATGCTAGTGGATCGTATATTTCAGAAATATCTGAGTGTAGGTTCGTAGAAATTTCCTCTGCCAAAGAAGTTGTATTGGAATCAGTAGTAGTAGTGTCAGTTTCGTCTGGTAGCAATCCATCGTCAGGGTAAGTTGGTGTTAAATTGTTGTTAATATTAGAAGGTAATATCTTAGAGGGAGATGATGATATGGATTCTGAGATATTTGGTGTGTTGTCTTCTACGGCACTCACCATATGCCTGGCTTGCACGGCTCCACAAGATTCAGAAGTTCTCTGATTAAACATTAGAAAACCGTCATTATTTGAATCTTTCAGGTAAATAGGCTTTACCATCTGCCTAATTACATCATTTTCTTCACTAACTACCAAGGATGTATCTTTTAGTGAAGTGGTAGCTGCATCTATGGGGTTTGTAGAAGACATTATTACTAAAAAGGAGTTTCTCTCAAAAAGAGAGATTCTTCAATTAAGGATGGAATTTGAAAGTTGATATTAAATTTTGTAATTAGAAGTTTTTCAGCCTCAGGGTTTGCATTTGTTTTATAAAATTTGACTATTTGTGAAATGGATGGTTGCTTATCTTTAATTAGATCAAAGTAGGTAATTATTCGTGCTAGGAAGTCTGTATCGATAATTTCATTGGTAACTTTATCAATGGCTGATTCTTTGTTAAGGTTGTCAATATTATGGTTTTGTGCAGCAACTTGCTGATATGATATTAAATATTTATAGAAGAAGGAATTTTGATGACCTTCTCTTGTTTCTGCTAAATTGTCTGAACAATAAAGTGCTTCAGCTTCATCTGCAAGTTTATCAAGAAGTTTCGTTAGAAAAGGTTTGTCAAATGTAGCTTTGTGTTCACTATTTGTATGAAATATTGATTCATTAATATGAAGGTCTTCTATATTAAAAGTCTTTTTTGGAAAGGATTCAAATAAGTTATCGAGTATGTGCTTGAATAGTTTAGATGTATCATGTTAGTGATTTTCATTTATAAATGTGCAGTCTGTGTGTTTGCACGTAAGGATATGATAATTGATAGAGTGAAAGCATTCATTACGCCTTTCTTGAAAACTATATGGTTCACAGAAGATAAATTTAATAGGTAGAAGATTTCTAAATTGAGAAATAAATTTTTTCCTTATTTTCTTTTTAAGGGTATTGAAGGTTTGTTCTATATCTAGTGAGTTAGTAAATTGATGATTGTAAATAGTGAAAAATTGTTCGAACCATTCTTTAAAATGATCTAAGGAGTTGTTGAGTGAAAGAATGGAGAAATTTTTAAGAAATAAAAATTTAGGAATGTTAAAAAGAAGGTTAATATTAAATTTGTTGTTATGCTTAATTGTAAGGTATCTTTCTGTTTTATCTTTCTCCTGCCATTGTTCTAATAATATAGTGAAAACTTACTTTGAGAGGTTTGCTACTTTTTGTTCCTTCTTTAATAATACTTCCAGGATAGAAATTATAAAGATGTGATTTAAGGAAGTTGTATAATAAAGAGGAAGTATTTGTTTGAAGCTTGTTATTGGATTCCATTTCTTCAGTAATTGGGAAATTTGCAAGCCAATCAAAAGTTGGGTTAGATTTGGCATGGGTATTGGGAGTATAGCTAGAAGTTGAATTTTTATTAGAAGGTGTTTGCTGTTCTTTATAAAGAGATTGTTGTTGTTTTTGTTGCTGTTGCTATTATTGTTACTGGAAAATAGTGTTAGTGGGATTGCTAGAGATATTATCTATATCTATTGAAGAGTTTTGTAAATCTTCAGTTAAAGTAAGTGGACCAAGTAGAGCTTGTACCCGTATAAGTGTTACCCGGGTAACCCGGTTAACACCTGTCAACCGGGTCATAGCTATCGTTAACCGGGTGACCCGAATTAATTATCCATAAGCATGATAATATGACGTACAAAAGTATGTACAGTACATATGTCCGTTGGGAGTGAGGTCATTTTAAATTTTATTATTTAAACCCAGTTTATTTTCTGACGGCCTCTAGCCGTTTGAGAATAAACTGATTATGTTACAGCTATTATCATGATTCTCGGGGCACCTGACATAAAAATTAATAAATTTATCAGTTACCATTATCATTATACGTAGTTTTTTAAAAAAAAGCATATAAGAGAATTTATGATTTTGCATCAATCAATCAAAAAAACGGTTTACCCGGATTATTAAAATGACCCAGTTTATAATGTTGTAAACAGTGAGTAACCCAGAGCTTAAATTTTTTAATGGGTGCAACCTCTAAAAAAATTACATACCCTTAAGAGCTACCTCAATTTTGCATTAGCCAATCAAACAAACCGGGTCAACCGGGTCAATCAGGTAACCCAGATTTTTTAAAACAATCTGGTTTGTGACCTGGTAATAGTCTGGTAAACGGGCGGGTTATCCGGAATTTGAAATTTATTTCGGGTACAACCTCTAGGACTAAGAGTTGGAAAGAGAGGATTAGATGAAGATTTTAATTTACTAGAATAAGTATGTTTGACAGATGGTTGGGTTTGAGAAGTTTGAAAAGTTTTATTTGTATTAACATTAGAGAGTGGCTTTGCTGAAGATTGGGTAGGAAGAGCAGTAGATTGTGTTGAAGAAGTGGATGTTAATATAGCTGAAGAAGTAGTATAGATTGGTGAATTGAAGGTTGTTGTTTGGGGATCTTCTTGGGATGGTTGTGAGGTATTTTGTAAATTTTGAAAAAGCTGGGTCAAGTTTTTTCTAGAATCTTCAAGATAAGAAATAGTAGATGAGATATTTAAAGAAGAAGTGGTTGAGCGGGAAGAAGAGGGTGCTGGCAATAGAGTAGCACTATTTGTATGATAAACTTTCTTGTCAACAAGAACATAGCTTTCAGTTGGATGGTGTTTATTGTTATAAATTCTACAGGTAATTGATTTAGAACATTTAGGACATGTGTGTTGGCATAGTTGAGGTGTAGGTGAAGGTGGAATGTTGTCGGGAGTTTGAGAAATTTGGTTAATAAGTTCAACAGTTTTGCTATTTTGTTTTTTCCTATTGCAATTTGAGTAAATTCTTTATGAGGTTAATAGATATTGTTTTGGACTGAAATGAATTTTGTGTGATATTTAAGCATAGGCATGTAACTACTAATGTTGTTGAAGGAGCGCGAAAGAAGTGTGTTGCTTTATTAGTTCTAGTAGTTCTAGTGTGACAAGTAGTTGGTTCCTGGTTTGGAGAAATTACTTTTAAGTTATTTTCTTGTTTATCTTCAAATAGAGCAATACCAAAGCTTTGTGCATGATGAGTATAAAAGTAGTCAAGATCAGCAGTATCTGGGTCTTGTTGAGTTAATGTTGGCATATTGAAATAAGTTTTGCAGTAAAAAGGTATATGGAGTATAAAGTGATAAAGAAACAAATAAATTTAAGAAATTTTAATTATAAAGAGAGTATTGAATTTAAGGTGAATTTTGTAAATATAAAAACAAAGTAGTATATTTATCAAATTTAAATAAATAGAGCAAAATAATATGTATTTAAGATTATTCGAGCAGAGGATAAATTTAATAAATAGAATAATAAAGCAAAGATAATAGAGAGCTTCACAAAAAGGTAGAAGTTGTTTTGTGTAATGTAATACCAACTAGGCAAGTATATGTTACACAAGTCACGTGCTCTTTATATCACGTGTCACACAAGTCACGTGTTACACAAGGATGCAAGATTGTATAATTTAGGTAATGTGCTTTGTATAAATTAAAAAGGTTACAAAAGGAGTAAATATTTGCCTTGTGTAAAATTAATTAATAGTTTGTTTAATTAATTGAAAACCAATTAATTTCAGTTATTAAAAATGTGGGTAGCACGATTTTATGTTACATAAAAACGCCTATAGGGGTATTTTTTGCAGTAGAGTTAAAAAAAACCAAAATAAAAAAAAAATAACAAAAATAGAAAAAAATATAGAAAGTTAAAGGTTTTTTAAGTATATCTCAGTCAGTTTTAGGACTACAAACTTGAAATATAGCTTGTTGCGATGAGAAAAGTATGCTTTTTAACTTTCTCTAGTTTGCAAACTAGATTAAAAAGGCCGTTTTAAATGTATTTCAAAAAAAATACAATTTTAGGCCAAAGGGCCTTTACTTGATAAGTTTAAGAAATTTTGCAATGAAATTTAATGTTATATACAGTCATCCCTCTCTATAACACCAAGTCCATCGCACCCTATTTTGGTGATTGTAAAGAGGTGTGACTATAAATAAAATACCTCATTATGGTCATCTATAGGCGAAATGTGGCATGCTTCTATTTAAACTTTTTTCTTACTAAGTTAACGATACATGTCCACTAATTGAAAATTGTAGAGCTCGTCGAGACGCATCTAATGGTGGTTAGATCATTCAAATCGGCCCTGTGGATGGCGAGTTATCGTCGTAAAACGATTGGCTGACTATATTAAATCTTTATGTAAACAATATAAGAGACTTTATATAGTCAGCCAATCGTTTTTCGAAGATATCTCACCATCCACTGGGTCAATTTGGATGATCTAACCACTGTTAGATGCGTCTTGACAAGCACTACAACTTTCAATTAGTGGGCATGTATCGTTAACTTAGTAAGAAAAAAATTTTAGATGGAAGCACTCCACATTTTGCCTATAGTGATTTTCATATGTAATTTCCATCACAGATTTTTATATAGTCAGCCAATCGTTTTTCAATGATAACTCGCCATCCACCAGGCTGTTTTGGATGATCTAACCACAGTCATATGCGTCTCAATGAGCTCTACAACTTTCAATTAGTAGACATGTATCATTAACTTAGTAAGGAAAAAATTTTAGATGGAAGCACTCTACATTTCGCCTATAGGATCACTCTTCAGTTGACAGGCGGATTTTCATTTAATAGATAATTTTAAATATACATGAATATGAAAATTGCCAATCAGATTATATAATTCATATTTAGTTAAAAATTGGTGACTATAATGAGAGTTTTTTATTAATAGAATTGTTAAAAAATCAAATTTTCATAGTGATAGTGATTATAAGCAATTTGTGACTATAATGAGGTTTTTTTTACTATGTTTGAGTCCGTCGCACAAAATTGGGTGCTTAAATAGAGGTGTAACTATATGGGGTGTGACTATAGGGAGGTCTGACTATATATTTTTAAGAGTAGAACAAGTTTATTTAAAAGTAGAAGCCAGATTAACTTAATAAATTATAAAGTTATAAGGATTTTTTAAATAATTAATGGATAGGATTTACCCGTCTAAATTTAGTACAAGTACTAAATTATGACACATTTTAAACCTGATTATCTGCTAATTTTAATTATTAATTATGATTTTAATAACTCTTTATAATTTGTTAGATATAGAGCATTATGTCTAAAAAGTTTGATAACTTTAAATCTTATTTTTGATTTTATATGATTTTTTTTCTAAAAAGTTCTTTTTTTTAGAAAAAATTTTTTGTGCTAAGCCACAATTTGAAAATTACTAGTAATTTTATAATAAAAATACAGATGGAAATGTATTTAACTTAGTATGGGCATTGTTACACAAAAATTAAGGTTATTAAAAAATTTTTTTCTTAATAATTTTATTATTAATATAAAAAAAAATTTTGCTAAACAATTTTTGAAGATTTATCAGATTTTTGTATATAAAAAAAATTGAGTTTTTTAATTTTTTGGATTTTTTATGCATTTTGCAAAATGTACTAAATTTAGTACAAAACAGTAAATCCAAACCATTAAGTTTGAAAATTTTGGTACAAGTGATTAACAGAAAGAGTTTATTTATTTCCTTGTTTTCTTTTATTATTTTTCTCTTTTTTTAATTTATATATATATATATTTTATTTTTATTGTTTTTTATTTTTTTATTTATTTAATTTTTTTTATTTAAATTTTTTTAATTTTTTTAAATTTTTTTAATTTATTTTTGTTTCTTTTATTATTTTTTTATTTTTTTTAATCAATTTTTATAAATTTTTTTTATTTTCTAAATTTTTTATTTTTTATTTAATTTTTTAAATATAATTAAAATCACCATAGTAATGATCACCACTATCACGTGAGATCACATGGTTCATTAATACTAATATCAATCATCACTATCGATCGTGTTAGAACAATTTCTAAGTTACCTTTCTAAGATTTCTAAGATGATCGCATTACTGCATTACTGCATTACTAACATTGACTTACTTTAATCATCTCTCAATTCTTAAGTTATTTATTTTCTTTCAATAGTATATTTTCTTTTCTAAGTGCTCTTTGAGCATATTTAATGACATGTCACGTCTTTTTATTACTTTGTTGACAACTTAATTCAACTTTTCTTTCGCTACTATATTTTTCATTATCCAGTTTTTTGCTTGTTTTCGCACTCCCATTTGCTACTATTTTCTAACTGTTTTCTCTTGACTTGCTTTACCATTTCTCTTGTGATCTTGTTCTGTCGCGTTCTCTTGCTCTCATGCTTTGCCATGTTCTCTTGCTTTGCCGTGTTCTCTTGCTTTGTCGTGTTTCTTTGCTCTGTCGTGTTTCCTTGCTCTACTGTACTCTTTCGCTCTTTTGCTTGTCATTTTTCTTTGCAACGTGTCTTCTTTACTAACTGTATTCGTGTCTACAAGAGAATTATGGAAGGCAAGTTTTTAGAATTATTTCATTATGGTATATTGAAATGTGAACTGGTTATCTCTAAGCATTTTTTTTAGAAGTACCGATATTAGTTTTTCAACATCACCAAGTAGTCCTTTAATCGATCTTGAAACTACCATTATTTAAGTGGATAATTAGCAATTTCTGAAATAAACGAAGCAACAGAATCAATTGTAGAAGTAGAACAGGACCTTCAACTCTCAGTAGGAGCTTTATTTGATTCGCTGAGGCATGCCTCAACAATTATGCTAAGGCAACAGGTTTTTTTTTGCGGCGAAAGAGGGTAACAATTAATAATGGCAAAGTTAGACAATGCATGTTTGAGTGTACCCATTCTGGGGGAAATATTAGCAATCAAGTTATTGATCTTGCTCTTTAATGAAATCAAACTCATTATGAATCAGCGTTTACTTGATATTTTAGTTGTGCATTTTCCATAAATTAAGAATCTATATGTAAAAATTACTAACGATCATATTGGTAAATAAAATGCTAAATGAACGATATAACGTGTATAGTTAAAATGAACCTAAATGTATAGAAATCATTTGAGTACAGTCAAAAGAGAAAGTGAAACTTCACTTTTTTTTTTATTATGATTCTTATTATTGCTATATTAAAACGTAGGTATGTATTGGATATTTCGTATGATGAACGATGTTTTCTGAGAAAGTTGTTAAATGCTGGAATTTCTAGTAAAAAGCACTGCAGGTAAATGGCTAGCTGCAAGTGATAGCGAGCAGCTAGCATATGATACATACAGTGTAGGAAATTAGTGTTCCCAGAGTTCTCATAAGAGCACCATTAAAATTTGTGAACAGTATAAATTTTTTATGTTCTCTATTAAAGATTTTTTGAGAACAGTAAAATAATAATATTGTTCTCATAAGTATAATAATTAGCTATATAATTAGCTATATAATTTTATACCAAAACCAAAACTTGATAAAAATTCTTATTTAATTTTGATAAAAGGGATTTCAATTTGTAATAATAACAACTACTATATTGTGTGGTTTTTTTTTTTAGTGAAAACACTAACCAATTGTTTGAGAACACTTGTAGCTAATATACTGTTCTTATGAGAACAGTGTTTGAGTTCAAAATTTTTAACACGGAATACATATCCATGTGGGATTTATTTAGAGTTTTTTTATGCATTGGGTATTTCATATGATGAATGATGTTTTCTGAGGATGCTAAGATTTTTATAAAAAGCACTGCAGGTAAACGGCTAGCTGCAAGCATTAGCGAGCAGCTAGCACATGATATATAATATGTATTTAGCATAATTTTGCATGTATATAATAAATTCTATTTGTGTAATATCTGATAGTTCACGTGATAGTGGTTATCATCACTATGGGTTATAGTTAGAAAATTCTAATTTTTTATTTAAATAATATTTTTTATTTTATTTAATTTTTTTTTATTGTTAAGTTGAGGTTATGCCTCTAGACTTTATTGGATGTATATTAATCATTACAATATATTGTTTACAATTATTATACTATCTACTAAGTGTTGAGACTTGGACTATTTTATTCATAACCTAAACCTACCAAAGCCTACCATATTCCCATTTATATAGCTAGCCTGGTTTTGGACGTCACATTTCTCCAACCAAAAGTTAGTATTCACATATTTACTACTTTACTACATTTCCTAATATCATTACTTCCAATCTGGTGTATGTGATTCCAAGTAGGCGCTTTTTGCTTCCAAATTGGTATAACCAGTTTCCTTACTCACGTACTTCTCAGGAGTTCATATCTCAAGCCATGCAGCTGCCTATACCACATTGGGTAAGTATCTCAAGCCTGCATACTGCTGCGACAAGCTAATTTTCCTGCAACTTGGGACCCAGGATTTAACATTCTGAATTCAAAAATATATGAACAACTATTTCCCGCTATGGTGACGAATGTTTCGCCGAAGCTTTCAGTCCCTGATATAGTTGGATAGCATCATGAGGCTTGGCCAATCTGACTTTTGTACCACTATATGCACTTATACCAGCTATACCTATTACTGGTAGTCCCAGGTCCTCTTAACATCCTAAGACACCCATATAGGTGCACCTAGAGCTCTGTTGGGCTTTGACACGTACACACTCTATGCTTCTACTTCTTGTTTGTTAGTCAGTTCTGTCTCTCTTGTGAAGTTTACTAAACCCCAGTACCTAGTCAGTCACTCTTTGGATCCATTTCCCAGTCATTTTAGACTACCAAACCAGTTGGCTCAAAAGGATCAGTCCGCTAGGCTTTAGGTGCCTAAGATCTTTCTTTCCTTGGTTTATGCTTCTATAACACATGACCTTTTCCTCCAGTACGACTCCAGTGGGCCCCCTTTACCATAGAGGCTTTTGCCTGTTCAGATTTCCTGGTCAGTCACTACTAAGATCCTTTTTCCCAATACCGTTGAAAGTCTAGCTACCTTTCTACTCGGGGCTTGCCAAACAGGTTTCATTTGTTTCCAGTCTCTTGGATTTGTTTGTATAACTTACACAACTATGCCAAAGCTTTCATTCAAGATAGTAGTACCAAGGTTACAGGTAATATACCCGACCGATCAATGAACAAATATTACCATAAAATAGGCCTATTTTCAAATTCGTCTCCAGTAGGATTTGAACTCTAGACCTGCTGCTTGGGGGTGACAACCAGACAGCTTCTCTATATTGCCACACCTACTTTTATTTTATTTAATATAACATAAACTTTTTATTTATTTAATAATTATTATGAAATATTATGTAGATCATCCAGGCGGATACTATTAAACGTCATCCACGTGATTAGGTATTAAATTTTTTTTTTAATCGATTATCGTTATCAGCATCATTCTATTGTTATTCATTATTAAGTCGCTGCCATTTTAACCTTGCAACAGATTTACTTGCATTCTTTTTTTCTTTAATATCAAGATTCGACGTTACAACCATTAATAAGACACTGTCCACTACTGTAAGACGTTGACCATAACCTAAGATTGTCATTACAAGAAGTTGTCCAATGCAGACATCGCCCACCACAAAACTTATAACAGGCGTCACCCACCACGAAGCTTATCACAAACGTTTTTAACAAAATGTTGCTTATTTTTTACTGTAAAGTTGTCCACTACAAGGTATTGTAACTATAAAAGTTGCCCAAAACAGGGCTCTGTTTATTACAAGTCAATGCTAATTCATTTTTGCCTATACTATTTTGTTGCTACTTTAAGCTATTACCCACTTCAAAACGTTCACTACGTTTGATTTAGTATTAATTTTGAGTCGTTAACGGTAAGTATAAGCCTTCTATTTAGTAGCTACCTTTATTACAAGTATTCTTATACATACTTATCCCTTTAGATGATGAGCCAAGCTGATGTTAGTCATAATGAATTTGATAACTCAGAAGAAGAATCAAGCGAAGTATATATTCTTTATTATGCTGCTTATTATTTAATCAACCTTATACTTACTTAAGCTTTTTGGTTGAGCCAGAACGAAGTCGGTGAAGTTGCTAGCCAAGAAGCTTCCAGAGATCTTTTTTTACCTGTCATTTCAATTAACCGTAATGGAATATCTAAATGGCGTCCACTTGAAAAATTGTCCATACCTGACTCTGCTTTTGAGCAAGCATCGAACCTACGTGTAGGGTTGCAGTTTGAGCACTGGGATCATGCTAATTTAGTTTTATTAGCTTATAGACAAAAAGAAGGTTTTGCGTGGCGAATTCAAGATAAAAAACTTGACAAGAATGGTGGGTTTATAAGTACGTATTTGAATGTTGACATGCTGGAAGCTTTCAATCAAAAAAGAAAACAATTGAACTTTCACAGCAACGCAATCGGAAATCTATCAAGACAAATTGTACCTGTTATATTAATATTTGTTGGCCGCTAAGTGCATCGCGCCCATCAATTACTAAATTAAATCTTACCCATTATGGTCATGCACTTTGTCCTGATAATGCACATTTTATTAATGTATACCGGCAGCTTCCTCAAAACATAATTGATAAGATTGGATTTTATGTAGATGCAGTTCCTGATATTAGTCAGCACACATTGAGACAACTCTTACAAGGCGAATTTAAAGATCAATTGTTTTTAGACAAAGATCTAGCCAACGTTATTCAGCATTTTAGAAAGGGTGATTCAACAGATCCAGCGAAGGATCCTGAAAATGATGCATCTAATCTTTTAAGGGTTTTGAGAACATTTAAAGAAGAAGACCCAACATGGTTCATAGCAGATCATTGTGTTAAGAACCGCCTTTATCATTTGTTTTGGATGACGCCTCATTAGCGGAATCTATATTTAAAATATAATAATGTAATTTTAACAGACAATACAGCACGAACAAATAAATATCGATTAGCATTGTGTTTATTTATAGGTGTTGATGAGCATCGACGTTCAAGAGTATTAGCCCAAGCATTAATATCTGATGAAACGACTTCATCATATACCTGGGTTCTTAATAATATTATTACTGCAACAGATAATTTACCCCAATCAACAATTTTTTCTGATTGTGATACTGGATTAGGACCAGCTATTAAAGTCACATTTCCAGCTACACGATATTTACATTGCATCTTCCATATTATCCAAAACATTAAAAAACAATTGGCACGTTCTCTTGGCTCTCGATATACTGAATTTCTGGCTGATTTTTTGGCCTGTTGAAATATGTTATTTGATGAAGTTTTTGAGCAGCAATTTGAATCTTTATGCACTAAATATATTGAAGCATCTGCATATTTAAGAAACAATCTAGACCCGATTAAAACACGATGGGCTAAATCTTTTACTTTTCAGGTAAGTAGAGGTTAGGGTTAGGGTGTGTGTACGTTAAAGGTTAGGTTTCAGGTTAGGGTAAGGGTGTGGTTCGTAAAGGTTAGGTTTCAGGTTAGGGTAAGAGTGAGGGTTCGTTAAAGTTTAGGTTTTGGGTTAGGGTTAGGGTTTGGGGGATTAGGTTATATAATTTTATTAATCTTGTATTGCTTTTTTTAATTAGGATTTTAATGCCGGAATGTCATCAACTCAACGTGTGGAATCGATTAATGCAGTAATCCATAAATATGTCAATTCACATTCATCATTGATGGGAATTTTTAATGGAATACAAGCTATGTTAGCTTCTAAACTTCAAAGAGCAGAATATAAAGATTATTTAGAAAATTTATCTTACAATATTGGGTCATTAGCATCAAGTCGGGTTTTTCCAAAGCTCATCGAATATTTGAAATCAGTTTTAACAGATGAAATATTTCAAATCCAAAAGGCCCAGATTGATGTTTGTTTTGAGTATAATGCACAACCAATTCCTTTTGAGCAAGTTTCTTTATATGACAACGTAAGTTTGATAATTATGAGGCCTAACAGTTAGGGTTAGGGTCAGTCTCGTTATATTGAGCTTTGAAGGGGGTTTTCATTTTTTTAATTTTACTTTATAAGGTGGAAAATTTCTAAAATGCTATATTATTTAATTTTAGGCTGATGCTATTGATGACGCTGCATGCATTGAGGATCATTCAGACAAGAGACAAACGGCTCTTAAATCTCTAATTAAGCGTGTTGGTTTTAGTAATATAATTGAACTTTGGGAAGTTCGGCATATGAATGTTAATACTGTTTCAACGAACTGTGTTGCTTTGCTTAAGGACCAATCACATGTCTGTACATGCTTGCTTTTGTTTAGTGAAGGACTTGTCTGTCATCACTTCTTTCAAATCATATTAAAAACACTAAAGCCAAAATTTTCCATTACTTTAATAAAGAATCGATGGTACAAAAAGGGTGTCGATTTGCTCAAAGTTAATACTTTATTTGATTCTCGTGGTATATTAGACTTTTCTAAGGGATTGCCCATGACAAATGAAGTACAAGCTTCATTCTCAACTATTGATATAATACGAAATCTTAGAGAGGATAATTTAAACGATAATTGCGAAGAAATTGATCATAAAATTTCAAAGCAACAAGTTTATGGTGAATGTGCAGCATTGGGACAGAAATTAGCAGCATTGGCATCAGAATTTAATTTGACTTATATTGCTGCAACTTTGAGAGGTTTAATTCAACAAATAGAGCAAGCTAACGNTTATGGTGAATGTGCAGCATTGGGACGGAAATTAGCAGCATTGGCATCAGAATTTAATTTGACTTATATTGCTGCAACTTTGAGAGGTTTAATTCAACAAGTAGAGCAAGCTAACGGTAGTTCATTAAATGGCCAGATTCCGATACATTTCAAAATCCATTTCTAGCTAATTCACATGGAAGACATGCTAAAAGAATTAAATCATTTACAGAAATTCATGCTCCTTCAAGCAAAACTGTTAATACCAAGACTCGTTCTGGGAATACAAACACTTGTCGAAATTGTCTTATTGATGGCCATAATGCAAGAAGTTGTGTGGCTCCATGTAAAACTTGTAATAAAAACGGTCATACTTATTTAAAATGTCCAAATAAGGAAAATGTCTAGGTTTTAGCGTTTATTATTTGTGAATGTTATGTTGTTTACTAATCGCTGTGAAGACAATTTATTTTAATGCTTTGTATCTGCTAATACTATATACGCTTATATAGTTGTGTTTGTTTGCAATATTATTATACATATTGATTTCGCAAAAGAAATTCGTTAGTCGCAATGTTATTCTATTTAATATTGGGTGTGATGCATCATTATGTGACAATTAATAGATAACTAGTATTATTAGTTAGCTTCTATTAGTCGGCTATTATTTGTCACGCCATGATTGGTCACATCCAGACGTCGTATGCAACAAAATAATTATGTGACACAGTGGGATGGTATTTAGTAAAATCATCCAGGATGGTGGTTAGAAAAATTCAATTATTATTTATATTTATTTTTTATTTTAAATAATATTTTTTAAATTTTATTTATTATTATAATTTTTTTTTTATTAAACCCTAGTTCTATTGCTAGGGGTGCTAGTGGTGCTCTTTATTCAAATGTCAGAGATCACATTACATTTTTTATTTTACATTTAAGGTTTTTTTACTACCTAACTATTCTATACCTTCTTCCTACGTCCGTTTTTCCTGGGTGATTTCAAGCTGGCCTTCCACGCCAGTGCTCAGTACTTTATTGGATCTCAGGTGGCTTTAAGGACTACACATCCGCCAGGTCGCTTTATAGATTGGCCATTTTTCATCACCTCCGGGAGCTACTTTCCTATTATGGTCAGTGTAGTATCGTCTGGTACCCTTTCCCTAATTCAGTATTTTCATACTATCTTTCCTTTTATAGTGGATGGTCCTTATGTTTACAACGTTTCTTGTTGGATTTTTTCCTTTTCTGGATGCCACATGACCTATGTGGCTATATCACACAACTTCTGTTATCACTGTAGTACCTTGTCTGGAAACGGAAAGAAGTGCTGTTCCTCATTACAGATCCTTGACACTCATGGTCCCAACACAGTTTTGTTATCCACTAGACTCGAACCGGCAACCTTGCGAGTGCGACCCCGGAGAGCTATCCACTGCGCTATCCGACCCAGGGTCTATATAATTTATTTTTAAAATAACCAGTAGTGCTAGTTATACAAAATAAGTATTAAAATAATTTTTTACTTTATTTTTGATTTTTTCCAAACAAATATTTCAATTTTTTTATTATTTTTTCTTTCTTCATCATTATTGTCATAATGTTTTTTCTAGTTGGTGGCTAGTACTTTTTCTATATCATTGGTATCATCGTGTCTTCTTTTTCATTATTGGTGTTATCTATTTTGGTGTTCTTTCATTACTTGTACAGCATCTAGAATACTTTTGTCACTAATATTAACTAGTTTGAAGTTTTTTTTATTGTACTATTGATATCACCTAGTCTAGAGTGTACAGTTATATATTTGTTTTTTTTTACTTCAGTATCATGTTCATGTTATATTAATTCTTTTCAGGCTCAAGGTAGTCAGCTGTTGCATCTTATGTTACTAGACATGCTCGTTATTGATATCAAATTGGCTAAATTTGTGAGTTATGCTATGTCTAATATTTGTGGTTGGCATAGTAGTATCATTATAGCATTTGCACAGTGGTGTCTTTATGACATTTATATGATATTTGTGTAGTATCGTTATTATATTTGTATGGTGTTTCTAAGGCATTTTTGTAATGTTTCTTGCAATATGTTTTGTAGTTTTTTTTTAATAAAAATCTATTATTTTTATTATTTTTGTAAAATTTATAATTAATCAATATTATGTATTTGTAATAAATTACATTATTAAAATATATGAATATTTATGCAAGTGCTAGCATGTACATAGAGCTTTAGTAACCTGTTTGAATCTTAATGTGCTAGTTTATATGTGTTAAAATTTTTTTAAAAAAAATAACATGCTATAGCTTATATACAATAATTAAAGTTAGAATTTTTTGTGTATTTTTTTAATTTTTTTTATTGTAAGATATAAATTTTGTATACTAAACTTATAAAAAAGTCTTGCATACAGCAATTAATAAAAAAATTTAAAAGTTATCTTACCTATCTATGTATATTTCATGTTCTGTTTTTTAGTTTATTAAATTAGCATTTTTTTTTTATGATTTGTATCTTTATTTTTTTTAAAAATATTTATATAATTAGTATTTATTTTTATTTTTATAATTTAGAAACAAATTATATTTTTTATTATTTTATCATTAATAATTTTTTAAATATATTAATTAAAAATAAAAATTAAAAATAACAATAACTAAAAAAAGTATTTATTTTTATAATTTAAAAACAAATTATATTTTTTATTATTTTATCATTAATAATTTTTTAAATATATTAATTAAAAATAAAAATTAAAAATAACAATAACTAAAAAAGTACAAAGGTATAAGTATGAGAGTTAGAATAAGAAAGAAAAATAAGTACAAGAAAAAAGAGTAAGAGAGAGAGAAAAAAATAAAAAGAGAAAAAAAAAGAAGAAAAAGAAAAGAAAAAGAAAGAAAATTTTTACTATTTGAGAATATAAAAAAATTTTTAAGAACATTAAATTAATAAATATGTTTTCATATGAACATCAGATTTCAATACTAGTTATTATAGTTTAAATGTATATTTTGGCTACAGGTATATAGATTAAGCTATAGTACAAATTACTTAACATATCTAATCTGCAGGTTGAATTAATAAATCTTATATACCTACTAAAAGACAAGTCTTCTAGTATATATTTAATAGTTTATTATAGATATAGCACTATATTATTAGCATATTAATAAAATACCAGAAGATATATATAGTAAATATTGTTATGAGTTTTACTAAAACACATCTATGGTGTTTTACACCATATTACACAAAACTATTAAAATAGCCAATCAAAATTTAAGATCAGGTGTAAGGGCATGCCATTTATTTCGTAATATTTTTTACTTAGTAGCCACCTCTATCCATATATGGTGTAATCATTTTATCTAATACTAATTGATTAATATAATATATAGACGTGATCACTACCTCTGACTATGTATTCATAGTAAAATTTACATGATAAAAGGCATTCCCCTAACAAAAATTTTCGTTTTTTGTTTATTTTTTTTTAAAAAAACATTCATATCGCAAAATTTTGCTTATTGAAACCACCTTTGGAGCTCTAATAAAAAAAATTTCTTGCTAAATTTTGTATATACTAATGCCCCGATAAAATTCCAGCCCTTATCCTAACTCTAAAGTAATTAAAGGTTATTTTTTTGTTTTGTATAAATTTATTTTTTTGTTTTTGTTACATGGGTTTGCAAATCTAATTTACCTATAGTAGTAAAATACTATAAGTGCATTTTATAATAATTATTGTTATAATAGGTTTCTTATCCAAGAATATTTTAGCACAATATTAAAGTGACACATAATAATAGAACACTAGTATAAAATGGCCTTTTATACTTTTATACTTTTTACTTTTATACTTTTATTTTGTACTTTTATACTTAATACTTTTATACTTTTATACTTTATACTTTTATACTTTTACTTATGCACATTTCTAAAGAATATAAAATCTAACTTTTTGCTCTTCTGTACATTAGCTTTTAGCTTTAGACTTTAATTCTCCCTTCTCTTCACTCCAATATTTAGAAATAGTTTTATTTCTTGAATACTGTACCTAAATAAATAAAATATATCTTGCCAAATAAATATTCTCTTGTTCTTTAATAAATATCTAATAAACTGCTCTAGTGAAGTAATATTCTACTTGAATACTACTTTATATCTTTTTTGACCCTTACAAGACCCCTGTCACTATGTCTTGTATTGCAAATACTATATTAAGACTATAGTCGCTTGTAACATTTTGGTGCCTTTTGGCAAAAATCATTATAATAGCCAAAACATTAGGATCCTTTTCTCTATCTTTGCTAGAATATCTTTTGCTATCTTTTTATCCTCTCCTCTAATTAAATAATTATTTTTGGTTTTCCTGTTGAATTGAAAGAGATTTATTCACAAAGTATACATAAAGCCTATTGCTTTTGTAGCACTATTATTTTTCTGTAACACTATTCAGAAAGAGATTTAAAATATAAAATTAAGTATTGATAATAGTAATTAAATAATATAACAAACTTAATGTGCCATAGCAGTTTACGCTTTTTACTCTTGTTTAATATATAAAGCAAATAATTTTATAATGTTTTCTCATTTTTTTTGCAGATTATTTTATTAAAATTAAATTTACAAAATAATTATATTTACAAAGTACAATAATTTTTAAAATATTTAGATTGAAATTAATTAAATTTTGTAGATTTTTTGGTCTTCAAAATAGTTGAAAACAAATTTTTGAATTCTATTAACATTTTAATTCCATTGCACAATTTTAATATCAACTTCAGCTTGTTTACAATGAAGTTGATAAATTTTCTTGGTAACAGAATTAGTTCACCAAACATAAATACCAAACAAAATTAAAATAATAAAAATTAAAAAAAATAAAAAAATAAAATTATTTTGTATAAAAAACCATCACTTCAAAGAAAAGCTAAAATTAAATTATTTATTAATAATTTTTTTTAAAATAATTTAAACATCAATAAGTTTAATGCTCACCAGTAGTGAATTTTACCAATCCAATTAGAATTAAGAATCAGGTGTAATATGCAAAACAATTTTGTATAACAAAAATAAGAATTTTTTAAAAAATCACTTCTAACTAAATAATTTTGTTTATGAAACTACTTTTTTTATACAAAAAAAAAAATTTTGTAAAATTTTGGTATAAACTATACCTCCTGCCCCATACTAGTTCTTATTCTTACCCTAATATTAAAGAGATTTAATTTTTATTTGTTTTGCTACATATAATTATATATAAATAGATAATTACCAGTGAATTTCACCACTGGTGAATGCTAAATTAATTTTTTAAATATAACAAATTTAAAAAATAAATTAATACATACTGATGGTCTCTTTAATTCTTTAATATTTTTAATTAAAGTTTGATTAATAGTCTCCAAACTATTAATTCTATTTTTATAATTATCAATATTTTGTTGATAATTGTTAATTTTTGTTTCATAATCAATAATAGTTTAAAAGAGAAATTCAACTCCATCATGTTGAATTTCTTGTTGTTGAACTTCTTTACAGACAATTTGTTCAGTAGTTTGAGTATTTTCAGCAGACATTTTTAGTTTAATTGTTTTAATAAACCAAAATTGATTACAGGTTAAAAAAAATTTGACATTTAATAAACTTTGTTAAACTGCCTCATGATATGTTGGAGGCAAATCTGAACTGCTTTGTATAGTAACAAATAAAACATTTTCTGATTGTTGAGAATCAGAGAAATGTTCAAACTCCTTCTTCTGATTGGCTGGAATTCTGCCAGATGGTGTTCTAAAAATTCATTCAGATCTAGTGATTGACATTTTAACAATTTTGATAATAAGAAGAATGTAAATTAATATAAAAAACATGTATTAAGAATGAAAATTTATAAGGTTAGCAGAATTTTCTAAGTATCTTATACCAAGAAAATTTGTTATTAGTATGATCAATAATTAAATTACATATGTTATTGTTTTGTAAATATTTATTTGGAATTACTGATTGTATATTATTGCCTTTTTTTGTAAATTAACAGTTACGACGCCACTAATGTTGTGTAATATTATACAAGTCTTATTTTGGTAACCTAATCTAGTAGGCCTGCTAATATAATTTATAATGCAGGCCAACCCTAATCTAATTTCATAATGCGGGCCAACCCTTACCCTAATTTTTTAAGGCCTTAACATAATATGGGCCAGAGTTTCGCAATTTTGTATATCCTTGGGTTATTTTTATATTGTACCAATAAAAACTCACCTTTTTTTGTATATTAACAACATATAGGGGTGCAGAATAAGGATTCGCAATTTTTGTATAACTTTAGACTGTTTTAATGCTGCACCAATAAAAACTCACCTTTTTTTGTAGATTAACAACATATAGGGGTACAAGATAAGATTTTTTAAATGTTTGTATAACCATACCATGGTGCAAATAGAAAAAGTTGATTAATGATCTAATGTTATACAAAACCTATGGTGCAAATAGCAATACTCTTTTATTAATTTAATAGGACCCCGAACAATATATATAGGGGTTACATTGGAATTTTGGCTAAAAAGGTTACCTTTTTACAAAAATGTTATATTTGAAAAGTGGATATTGGCCAAAAGGTTACATTTTAAAGTGAATAAAAGCTTTTAATGTTATTATTAAAAGTGGATAAAATTAATAAGTTTTAAATAGGCTATATTTAAAATTTGGATAAAAAAAAATTTTTAAAAAAAATCTTTTTTTAAAAAAATTTTTTTTGAGAAAAATTTTTTTTTAAAAAAAATTTTTTTTTTAAAAAATTTTTTTTTGAGAAAAATTTTTTAAAAAAAGTATTGTTATATTTGAAAATTGGTTAAATTTTATTAAATATTAAAGCTTATATGTAAAATATGATTAATTAGCTCTGATAAAAAGTGGATAAAAATTTTAAAAAGTTTATATTAAAGCTAATGTAACCTCTATATGCAGTGATGGCAATTTAATCGGCCAAAGAAAATTTAATTGGCCATCGGCCAATATATAATTATTTGGCCAAAATGGCCAAAATTTTGCGGCCAAAGTTGAATGTCAATTGGCCAGGCCAATAAAAATTATTTGGCCGATATGGCCGTTGGCCAATGGCCAAATGGCCAAACGGCCAAGTGGCCAAATTTCTCTGTATAGTAATAAAAAAGAAATGTATATAAAAATACTGTATTATATGCATACTAATGTTAATATATATTACATATACGTACTGGTTTTGTTTAAAGCCACACTATTAACTATAAGAACCAATATTCTTGAATTGTATTTATTGTATATTACCTTCCCAAAAAAAGTTAATTAACACTATAGTTATCTATTTTCATGTGCTATTACTAAAGTTGCGATAAAGAAATTGACGAACTATTGGAATTAATAAAACTTATAAAACGGATCGATATTTAACTATACGTGAAAGAATAATTAAATCTAACGATTCTTTTCAAGTTCTTTTTTAATTATAATAGTTTGCTTGAAAGTTCGTTTTGAAAGCATATTAATATATAAGATAACTTAAGTAATAATTGTTAAGCTATATAAAAAAAAAATCTAGCGAAAGTTAATAAATTATATAAAAAATAATTTAAGTGAAGGTTTAATAACTTATATAAAAATAATTTAAGTGAAAGTTTAATAAACTATATATAAATAATTTAAGCGAAGGTTTAAAAAGTTATATAAAAGTATAATTTGAACAAAGGTTTAATAAGTAATTTGAGCAAAGGTTTAATAAACAAAGGTTTAGTAAGTTATATAGAAAAATTACTTAAGTGAAGATTTAACCAATCAAATAACTAGTTTTATTTGGCCGTTTCGGCCAAAAATGAAATTTATATTTTTGGCCTTTTGGCCTCGGCCAATGGCCGCGGCCATTGGCCGGCCAAATAACCAAGTGACATCACTGTCTATATGTATTGTTCGGGGTCCTAATTTAATCTTATTAAGTGTTTAAAAATAGAGCCTAGTTGTGAAATGCTTGGCTCTGGTAAAAAAAAATATAGTGGGATAGCCTTTGTTCCCAGGCTATACCTGGATTAATTTACTAAAAAAAATATTAATTGTATATAATTTTTAAAATACTTTTATAATATGGGCTATTTGCTATATATTAACAATATAAAATAAAAAATTTGTCAATATAATTTTAAAATACTTTAAAAGTAACAACATAAAATAAAAAATTTGTCAATAAAATTTTAAAGTACTTTTTAAGTAATAGCATAAAATAAAAAATTTGTTAATATGATAAGTAACAATATAAAATAAAAATTTATTAATATAATATTTTTAGGAAATTGCTATTCGCGCAATGGATTTTTGCTATTCGCACTATAGTTACACAAGAGTTTCTATTTTTAAAATTTATGCACTTGTATTACACAAAGGCCTGGTGCATTGTTTTTGCAAAAATAATTTTTGGTTACATGCCGTTAATATTATGTAACATTATATAAGTCTAATTTTGGTAACCTAACCTAGATCGGCCAGCATTAAGCTTAATGCTAGTGGACACTATTATGATAATGCCCTCGGCGGGGTTAGACATAATTTCGACCCATCCTAATTCTAAATCTAGCCAACCACTATATATATACTAGATGCATATGTCCTAGATTTAGAGTTAGGGTGGGCCAGAATTATGTCTAACCCCGCGGGGTATTATTATGATAGTGCCCACCAGCATTAAGATTAATACTGGCCTACCCAGGTTAGATTACCAAAATTAGACATGTGTAATATTACATGACATTAATGGCATGTAACCAAAATTATTTTTGCAAACAATGCACTGAGCATTTGTGTAATATAAGTGCATATATTATTTTGAATTCTAAAAATAGAAAATCTTGTGTAACCATGGTGCGAATAGCAAAAATCTATAGTGCGAATAGCAATTCTCTAATTTTAAAGTATTTTATTAAGGGTGGAAAATACATAGATCACTTATCATATGATTTTGGTAGTACAAATGATTTTATATAGAAATTAAAAATATGCTACTAATAAAACTTTTTATATTAAGGGTGTGGTGACTTAAAGAAGTTGGTAAGTTGTCACATCACCCCCAAGTGGCAGGTTTAGGGTTCAAATCCCACTGACGACGCTTTGAAAAAATAGACCTGTGTTCTGGTATTATTATTATAAAAAGGAGATATCTGACACGCCGGTTTAAGCTACTTGGATAGTAAACGAGGATTGGAAAAATCAGGTAAGTTGAGATGGATATTGGATAGGGTGGGTTTATAATAAATAAAGGAGGAAAATATGTAATAACGAATATGTAATCAAATAATAAATCAATGTATTATAATAAATAATAAATCAAATAAATAATCATTATGAATATTCAGCAGATATGAGAAATAAATAATCAATCATGTAATAATCAGCAGATACGATATATATAAAAAAATCACACAGAAGACTTTATTATAAAAGAGGAATTTACTCAGATAAACCAAAGATACAAGAAGGGCGAATACATTGGTCTTTTATACATGTTAGCGAACTCAATTTCCTCACGGGTCATTATTCTTCCGTCATTACTAATACAAATTTTATTTAACACCAATTATACTTTCCTTCGCGTCTTTATCCAATTCAAGACTTACACCAGAAGCATTAATTTAGAATTTGCCTTTCTAATTTTTCATTGGGCTAGCAGATTTGCGATAATATTTAAAGGCTTTATCGCTTAGTATCGTTTAAGCATAAATCTAATTTAATTTCACGCGTCGGAAATAATTTAGTATGGATATGGGGTTTGGTAATTATACATATCTATAGGAGGACATATATGGCAATCAGGATATCTATAGATAGTAATAAGAAAAAATCTATATATTGTAATAATGTAAGGTATTAATTTAAAGAAGGGATAATCGATCATAATTATAGGGAATTTAAGATGATCAGATCGTGATCGTACAGAGATAGAAAAGCAGGGTGATGATCAAAAAGAAAATTTTATGTGCAGAAAATTTTTAATAGTATAACACCAGTAACTGTTTTCTGTTGATCGGTTGGGTACATAATCTGTAGTCCTTGGTTACCATCTCGAATGGAAGCTTTCGGACGAAGTTGTGTCTCATAATACAAACAAATCCAAGGAACCAGGGAAACAGAAACCTATTTGGCAAGACCCAAGTAAGGAGGTAGTAAAGATCTTCAATGGTGCTACCAAAACCGGAATATTGGACCAGAGCTGAAGTACCAGATGTCGACCTCAGGGACAAGGTCTACCAACCTGGCCGCCGGATCGGGTACCGGAGAAAAAGGACCTATGTTATAGAAGTAGGTACCAGAAGGGAGAAAAACCATGATGGCACCTAATGCCAGGTAGATCAACCCTTCCGCGACAACTGGATTGGCAGTCTGGGAAACCGGTGAAGGACCGGTAGGAAAGTGATGGTGGGTACTGGGGTTGGAGCGAACCTTACAAGGGCAGAAGTAGGTATTGGTAAAAGAACAGGGGTAACCCTGTCTCGCAAGTGTTGGCCTCAGTCATAGCAATAAGTACTGAAGTATAGGTGAATATCTGATATAGGACAGGTACCGCTCTACCAAGTTTCCCGTTGAGGATAACAGGACCAGCTGGGTCCTAAGGCAATGGATAAGTATCCGGAACTTGCTGACTGACTTATGTAACTAGCCTGTTTTGATGATACAAGATAGGTTGGCAGGCAGAACATGGATCAGAGGGTTTAAATAGGCAATTCCTATAGTTAGATTGCAGGTATGGCAGCTAGTATGGAACCCTTGGGCGGACTACTTAAATTAGACACCAAAAGTGTACATGTGGCTAGATGTATCCTCGTCTATGGGAACATGGATCAGAGGGTTTAAATAGACAATTCTGTAGTTGGGTCGCAGGTATGGCAGCTAGTGTGGAACCCAAGGGCGGACCACTTAAATTAGATACCAAAAGTGTATGTGTGGCTAGATATATTCTCGTCTATGTAACAAATACCAGTATTTCCCTTAGAGGATACCGACGGCCCTAATATCTTGAATAAAATTCCTAAGTCCCAAGACGGGCACTTTATAAATTTTTGTTAAAATTTTTGTAATTTGTAGATTAAAACATGCTCTTTTTAATGATATAAATTTTAATAATAAAATATTTTTAAAAAATATACTTGTACATATGGTAAAGTTCTCTATAGTCAATCCAAATTCTCTATAGTTACACAAAATAGTTGATTTTGATTGGTTATATCATATGATCATTATATGATTTTTTGTAAACAAATAGAGGACAAAATATAATTAGAGAAATTATTACATACAACTATAAATAATAATATTAACAATTGTAGTGAAAAATTTTTAACAAAAGAAGGATTTTCTTGTTCAGTTAACTCAGGAGGAGTTTCTATATAATGAAGAGTTTTATCTCTGTTGGCTGAACTAGATAGTTCTTCATTCCAAGTTAATAAGACTAGTTCTTGTTGATATCATTCTATCTATCAATTTCGAGATCTTGTTCAAAAACTGGCCATTCACCTTCTTGAATCTGCTATAAAAAAAACAAACCTGCTTTAGTATAAAATTTCTATTCATCCATGGGTTGCGATTGACTTCACCAAGATAATAGCTTGCAGACCAACTCATGCTCTTCAGAATAATAAACATTATCATCATATTAATAAAATTGATTATTTCTATTCCTAAGAATAGCATAACTTTAGAAACACAAATACTAGTATAAGGGTTTTTGCTACTCACTTCATCATTATTAAAATTAATTTCTGAACAATATTTGTTCTTAAGCATTTTGTTTTTTGTTAATTTTGTTAGCGAATTTCTTAAAAATGCTATTTTTAAAATAATATTTTTTTTAAAAAAGTTTTTGGTATTGTTTGTATATTAAAAATTTTGTTTGAAAAATTTTTAAAAATTGGAACATATTGTTATTGTTTACTTTTATGTTAGTTCATTCATAGATGAGAAAATTTTTGATCTTGTAAATTTGATTGGTTCATATAATTATCTTAATAAAAATATTTTGAGATTCATACTATTAACATTCATGTTTTCTTATCATAATAATATAATTGGTTTGCAGTTGATCTGTGATTAATTTACAAAAGAAACTGTAATCTATTTTTTTTTGATTTGTCAATATTCAAAGTAATTAGTTTTTTACAAAACTTTTTTAAATTTATTGATTATTATTTGATTTGTATTAAGATGTGATTTCATTAAAACAGTAAATTAATCTGCCAATAGGTTAAATTAAATCTGGTTTAAATCAATACAAATGGGGTTGAAATTCAAATTTTGACCAGCTAATTGCTAAAACAAAATACAAAACTATTTTTAATTATTGTATTTTGATATCATGAATCATTTTCTTATATTGGACAACTACACAATTCATTTCTTTCATATGAAGCTTTTACAATAATACAAAATGTCAAAAATCTTTTATTTTATAGAGCTCTGGATTTTTGATTAATATGTTTGATTCTTCATTACCAAGAACTGTTGATTTTAATGCTTTTTTGTACTTGATATTGATAAGCTTTGGAAGTTTGTTATTGTTTTGTCTTATTATATTATTGTAAACTGGCTTTGAAATTTTAACATATTTTTTGTCTTTATTTTGATTGGCAAGTTGATAGTGATATATTTCTAACTTCGAAATTTGAACTAATAATTCTGGTTTTTCTAAATACAATTCTGATTTGAATCGCCAATTCTTGTATTTTATTGCTAGATCTTGAACATATTGATTTGGATTTGATAAATCATTAATCTCTTTTTTCATTTTTGGTATTTAATCAAAACTTTGTTTCATTTGTTAATTTCAACTGCTCACAAAAAAAAAGAATTTCATTGATAATAGTTGTAAAATATTGGTAAAAATCTAGTATTTGTGAGAAATTTTGATTTTGATTTAATGGTATGATGTTAAATTAATTAACTAAGCTCCATGCAATTTGTTTTTTATCTTCTTGATAAAGTGTTAAATAATATTCTTTCTTTTTTCATTACTGCTCATATTTGTTTAAAATAAATTTTGTTTAATTTTTTTTTGTTTTCATTTAAATAATCTGTATTCATTTTTGGTTGTATTTTTTAAATTGCTGGAAATTAGGGGAATTAGAGTATTTTATAGTTTTATTTTTGCTAAGCCACTTTTTTCAAAATCTAGTTTGTATATTAATGCTTGCTTAAGTATATTTTTGTTGTTTTTTTTACTATAAAATCATTTTCGTTATTTGGTTTTGTTTATAGAATTTTTATAAACCCAAGCTTTTGATATTGAATCATAATTAATATTGGATGTTCCTAACATGTTTGATGTGTATTTGTTTTTTGAAATCATCATTTAAAAATATAAAATGATAGATTAATTATTTTAAAATTTGAAAATATGGGATTTAAATTAATTTTTATCTTGTTGATTACATTATGTGCAATTAGTGATCAAAGCAAATGCCTTTGTAAATTTAATAAAAAAAGATTTTAAAAATTGTTGTGCTGACATTTATTCAAAATCTGAATATTACTATAATTCTTTTTATACTCCAGAAATTAAACAACAAAAAGCTAATATACCAAAAGATAAAACAGATAAAACTTTTATTTGAACAAGAATGAATACTATTAAGATAACAGAAACAAAAAATGTTGCAAGCCCATACTAGATCTAAAAATAACATGCAACTTACTTCATGATTATGAAAAATATTATCATGAACTGAAAACAGACTTTGAAAAATAAATTTATTCAAAGTTTTACTATTAACAGTTTTTACAATTTCTAAATAATTAAACTAGGCTAATGCATAGCATTATATGTCCAAAGTACATCATATTATGTTCATCATATTACACAAACACATTAATATGCACATGTTGGTAACATTAAAGCACAAATATAGACACGCATGCAGACAGACAAAATTCCAAATTCCATTTCTAATAAGATTTACATCATATATATGCAAGTATATCAAAAAAGTAAAATTTGTCAAGATTTTTATAATTGAAGCATATCAGGAAGGTAATTTTTGTATCACTCAGCATAGACACTTATGGACTATCACTATGCTCCGGCCAATAAAAAAAATTAATTATCAATACATTTTCGTTGTTTTGAAGTAATATATTCTATATAATATTTTTGTAAAATCTTTTCTTGTAGCTTTTAGTCGATTGTTTCTAGATTTTTGGGTACTAAAATATCATCTGGCAAATCTTCATTCCAATATAAATTGTAAACCCAAAAACTATTATCTTCATAATTTATATTACAAAGAACCCTGCTAAGAACATAATTAATATCTATTTCATGTTTTATATAAATAATATTATCTTTTTCATACAAACCTCAATATCATCATCATACACATATTTTTGTGCTTTAACAATATCAACCTCTTTATTGAATTTAATATCAAATCTATTATTAATAAAATCGTTCAAATCTCCAGGTTGATAATTTTAATTTTCTAAAGAAACTATACTGAAAAAAACTCTTCTATTTAAATATTGTTCTGCAAATCTATTCATATATCCATGAGTATAAGCTAAAAATTTGAAAAACCTTTGATACAATCTGATCCTTTTTCGTTACTATATACTTTTTCTTTTTTTTTAAATTGTTGTATACTAAAAGTAAATATATTATCAAATAAATTTTGCAAATTGAAAATATTAAATTTGAAACAACAACAATAGGTTTTTTGCTTCTCCGTTTAATAACACAATCATTTTTTTTTAGCAAGATTTAATAAATCTTCGAATTTTCAAGTATCATATGTCAATTATTCTTTAGTTAAGACTTCTTGATTGCTATATTCATTAAAATATTCTCTTTTGATATTCTTTTTACAAATTTCTTTGCCTTGTATCTCCAGCTCCAACAATATTAATGACTTTTAAGTACAATACTACAATATAGCTAAAAAAAATTAAAAAAATATATTTATACAATATGATCGTTAATCTGAAAAATGATTGGCCAATCATATTAGTCTAATATGTACTGTATAAAAAAATAAAAATATAATTTTTTAATAAAAAAAAACTTAAATAAATAAATAATAAAAAAAGTAAAAAATAATTAAATAAAAAATAATTCAAAATAAAATTTAATTAAAAAAAAATAAAAAAATCGAAAAAAACATTAAAAATAAATAAAGAAATAAAAATAAATTAGTAAAAAAAACGTAAAAAAAATATAAATAATTAAGTAAACATTTAAAAATTAATAAATAGAAAAATAATTTAAAAAAAAGATAAGAAAAAAAAA
>QKWP01000063.1:335173-370342 GCA_003550325.1 Gigaspora rosea
AAAAATAGAAATAAAAAAATAAATAAGATAAAAAAAAATAAAAAAAAAATATAAAAAAATAAAAAAAAAGAATAAAAAAAATTAATAATACTTAAAAAAAATAAAATAAAAGAAAATAAAAAAAAATAAAAAACAAAAGAAAATAAAAAAAATCGATCTTAAAACAATAAAATTAAATTAAATTAAATTAAAATAAAACAAAACCATTTAAAAATATAAAAAAAAATAAGTTACATACGCGGGAATAAAAGTTTTCCTTATTATAGGAATAACTGGAAATTACTTTTATTTCTACCATCGATTTTTTATTGTTATTTTGAATTTTAAATAAAAAAAATCAGAATAAAAAAATAGAATCCTTTATATGGTGCACCGTGCACTCAGTGCACCCCTAAGTAACCCCTGTTATGTTACTATTTCAACTCAAAATTTTACTAAGGTAACCGCTATTGTGTTACTAAGCAAAAATGCACCTCTTGCAATTTTTCAATTCTAACTTTAACTTTAACTCTAACCAACCCTAACTCTAATCCTAACTCTAACCCTAACCCTAACTCTAACATTAATTATTATATACTATTAAAGCTATTAGAAATACTAAATTTATAGGGGTGCACTAAGTGCACCGATGCACTGTTTAAATTTTTCTTAAAAAAATAATAAAAAATAAATGAATAAAAAAAATGTGTTTTTTTTTACTTTATTTATTTATTTATTTTTATTTTGTTTTGTTTATTGATTTTCTCATATTCTTACCAGCAGGTAAGTATTGAAATTATAATTTTGGAAATTGTCACAGATTATAATAGATGGCACCTATTATAATCTGTGAAGATTATACTTTTTAAATATTTGCACAAATTTTTTGCTAAAAATCTGCGAAGAACTGCAAAAATCTAAATTTTGAAGATCTTTGCAATTTTTTAAACAAGATTCTGCACTTATTTGATAAATTGAAAATCACTACAGATTGTTAATGTTTTTATTTTCTGATAGTATATTATTGTTTTTAATTGTTGATATAATAACTCTTATCAGGACCCTAAAGAAGTTATTGCTGCCTTACTTTAGCATTATACTTGATATACTCTTGCTTTACTCTTCTATAAGATTTTTAAGAAAACATCTTTGATCTCTATATCAAATGCCCTGCTATCTCTACTTTACTACCTGGATGAATAATCGATACCCTTAAATATCTCTTATCTATTATTACAGGAACTAGTACTGTTTTTGAATTTAGTGCTACTTCTACTTTTTAATTACTATATACCCTAGATCCAGAAGATTTAGATAACCAAGCAGAATCATCTCATTCTACTACTTTATCACCCAATGACAAAGACATTACTTAAATACCTTTTTCTTCTACACTTGCACTTCCAACCTTAGCTCTTAGTTAAATTTTTTAGATAATTTACTTTTTCATCAAAGTACTTTTTCTCCAAATCAAATTGTTCAACTGCCTCAAAATATCAATCCTTTTTTACATTTTCAATGAACATTACAACCCATAACTTCTTTCCACCTACTAGTAGTAAATTTTTCTATCTTTCCATCAATTTAATACTTGATACCACTTCTCTACATACTCCTTCTCAATTTTAATACCAAACTTTGATTTCTTAAGCAGGACTCCTTTTACTCTTCAACCAGAAATTGTTTAGCCACAAATAATTAAAGCTTATATAGACCAAGCAGTTGTTGAACGAGTAAATTGTGAAAAAAATATAAATTTAACAGAAAAATTTAGAAAAAATAAATCTAGACAGAATATTAGAAGAATTAAAAGAAATACAAGAAGAAATAAATTATCAAGCTAAAGAACCAAAAGAAGAAGAAGTACACTCAGAACTAGAATCTAAAAGAACTATAAAAACTAGAACCTGAACTAAATATAGGTGACATCACTTTGACAAACACTGCTAATGCTATGACTGCCCTTTTCAATACTCTTAACATAGTGGTAAAAAGTCTCTTATTAAAATTAATTTTTATTATAATAATGAAACTTAGGACCCTGTCACTTGGATTGAAAAATTTGAGAGATCTGCCAAAGCTAACTATTGGAGCCCTGCTTGACAATTAGAATTGGCTACAACCTATATGAAAGATAATGCCCAGAAATAGCTATTTAGCCTTGCTAATACTCTAATACATTTTTATAATAATAGTTAGGACATTGATTGTAACAGATGCTATAGCTTTACATATCTTTTTAAAAACAAATTTAGTATGACAAAACAAAAGTCTATCTGGTAAAAACAACTCTTTAAAATTAAACAAGGTACAGATACTATTGACATCTAAGTTAGTTGCTTTAAACAACTTAAAGAATGAGTAAACTCTACTATATTTTCTGCTCCTGTTATAATTCAATTTTTTATTTAGGGACTATAATTTTAATATGCTATGAATGTTCAAGCTGCTAAACCTATTAATTTAAATACTGCTATTACTGAAGCAAGAAAATAGGAAACAGATCAAATAATGATCTCTGAACATAATGCTAATAATACTAATCAAGCTATTGAGCGCCTTATAAAACAAATTGCTAAACTTAGCATTAACTTTGCTAAGAAACAAGCTACTCTTCCTTCTGCTACTCTGCTAATTATACAGACCAAAGTAAAGTCCAACCAAACTCAATAGTGAAAATGCTATATGCTATTATTGTAATAAAAAGAATCATTTTATCTGGAACTGTCATGCTTAATGCCATAACAATAAAAGGAACTATCAAGGATACCAATCCTAAGATAGAAATAGTAATTACTTTTCTAGAAATAACCAAACCTATTATAGATCCAAATTCAGAAAAAAAAGTCAATTCAGGAACTGAAATTATAACTGCTCTAAATATAACTGATCCAGGAGCAGAAGTTAGCTCATAAAAAATACAAAAATAGTCGAAGTTATCAATCCTCTAATTGATCCAGATCTTGCAATTAATTTTTACTTTTTACTCTCATAATATTTATACTCTTGATACTTTTAATAACTATATCTATAAACCTTTTAGTTAATGAATTTATTCAAAAAGCTCTTGCTAGTTATATAGTTGAAGAATTTAAAATTAACTAAATACAGATCTTTATCTATACCAACCCTATTAAGTGCAATATTAAACTTAAAAAAAAAGCCCTATCATGCTATAATTAATAGTAGTACCTGCAATTAGCATAATTTTGCACCAAAATTGTTAAAAAAATTGGATTAAAAATTGAAGCTCTTTTTACTAGGTTTATTGTATCTGCTGAATCCTCTGTTCACTCTCTAAGTATAATTAAAAACCTACTTAATAAAATTGAAGAAACTACTATCAGGACTCTGAAATATTTATAGATAGATCAGGTTTATTATAAAATTACTAAAAATAGAAAGAACTGTAGAAAAACTTCAAAAAAAATATCTGTATAAAAAACACCAAAAAAACAAACTAATACCTGACCAATCTATGTATATTTTGGGATTCTCTACTATTTCTTTGGATATTGAAGTAATAAATGCTACCTCTTACTTATTACTTTTGGAAAATAACTTAGTCACAGAAAGTAAATACAAGCTATAGTTAAAAAAATAAGCTCTATACTCTTAGGTGAAACAAAAAGAATATTTATGTATTTACTATCTATAAGCAAAACCAACCTCTACTCGCTCAACCAATAGTTATTAATAATAGATAGTTAAAAAAGTTTATACAAAAGTATTTTAGTTCAAAAGAAGCCTATATATTGAAAACTGAACCAAATAATTGAACAATTGTTATTTACAAACCCAGATCTAAAATAGGATGATGCTATTTCTACAATTATCACTAATAAAAGCTATAGTTGCTATTGCTATGGGCATCTTGCTGCATATGGGGCCTTTGCAATAGAAAGGGTAATACTGCCCAAAAATAAAAATCAGGTTTTTATTATATTCAGATAAATTTTGACACACACCACATTTTTTAATTTTAAGTAGAAATTGATTTGCATAATAAAAAATTAAGATATTTAAAAAAAAACTTCTTGTGAGTTTTGTACATTATAGGATTATCTGATATAATGGACTAATCAAATTACAAAAATTTTGATTAACCCAGATTGGTCCAAAAAAAACAAACATGATTTTTTCAAAATCATATATAAACCAGTATTGGCCCTTTTTACTGCAAAGGCCCCATATTGCCCCCAAGCAGTCCCTTAAACAAAATATATGCAAAAGCTGTTCTTAATCTGGACACCTATATAAGATTGCTCTCATAACCAATGTTATTAATATAATAGTATGAACATATTGAAGCTAACTGCTTGCAAATGGCCCAATTGTTGAGAACTAACAATATCAATATAGTTGCTAGCCCCAGAAAGTAAATGCTTTATGCTTACTCCAATACTCTGATCAAAGAATTACTATTACTTTAAATATAATAGATAAAGTACTTTAAAAACCAGAAGACATTTGACCACTAGAACAAACTCTAGTTTGTAAAAAATATTGGATTAATTTTTATCACAGTTTGAATTGAGATATTTCTAAAGCATAAAATTCTTCACCAATAGTGAAGGCTGGAAACATTAATAGAATATATACTCTATAGAGAGCAATGTATTAGATTAATACTAACTACAATCTATAAACTCAAGTGCACTATTATACTAAATCTACTAAAAATACTGAACATGCATATAACCTTAACCAAAATTGAATCTATTGTCTAGACCAGATACAAATTAGAGAAAGTGATAAAGACCTTGTTCATACTTTTAAACCCCAAGCAACCAACCAATCTAGCCAAGACTATACTAATGATAAAATTAATATCATTATGAGAGCTTCGCAAGTACAGTTAAGTAAATTAAAGAAAACAACCTTACAACAAATTTTGGCTGAATTGTTTGATACAAGTTACCTAATCTTTGATCAAAAGAAAGCTATGAAAAACTTATAAAAAATTTTCAAGGAATTGTTAAACTTTGCAAGAGTGAGGAATGTTATAAGATACTTTATCCTCTACAAGATCCAGAAAACCAGTTTTTTCTAACCCCTTTGAGTTATCTAGTATTTCTCTTATCAAAACTATGTTAATAACTTTAGAGTTATTAGACTTAATCTCTCTTCTCCAAGAACAGATTTAGCAACAGGCCCAAATTATTGCATTTCTTCAGGAACAAGTCAAAACCTTTGAACACTAGAACTAGACTATAAAGAAACTACAAGCCTGAGTTAATTATTTCGAAACTTTATATTATTGACTAAGAGATTTATATGATAATTCCATTTCTTCTGCCACTTCTATACACAATCTTAATAATAATACTCAAAATTTTTAAGTTATCCTGAGCATGATTAAAAAC
This sequence comes from Gigaspora rosea, assembly GCA_003550325.1. Taxonomy (NCBI): domain Eukaryota; kingdom Fungi; phylum Glomeromycota; class Glomeromycetes; order Diversisporales; family Gigasporaceae; genus Gigaspora; species Gigaspora rosea. The sequence goes on from QKWP01000063.1 coordinate 340,519, forward strand.
TACTTAAAGATACAGGCAATCTTAAACACAGAAACTTTCGAGAAATTTATACTGCAACCCAGAAAATAAAACCAAAATCAGGACTCTAACTACTCACCAAAGAGCCCAATTTTGACAATTGCTTCTTGAATTTGCTAATCTATTTGTAAAAGATATAACCCAATTAGAAGTAAATGATCTAGTTATTCATTGGATATTTACAGATAATGTATCTCCAATTAGCTCTTAACTTAATATAGTGCCTTTCACAAAACAAATATTTATTAATAAAGAAGTACAAAGAATATTGAACAAAAATTTAATAAGAGAATCATCTAAGCTATTAACTTTTTCTATTGTATTAGTACCCAAAAAAAATGTAAGAAAAAGATTTTGTGTGAATTATAGAAAACTTAATATTGTTTCTAAAAAGGATCAATACACTCTTTTCTGAATAAATAAAATACTAAACTTATTAGCTAGAGCTACTTATTTTTTCATTTTGGATTTTAAAATAAATACTGGCAGTAAAAGTACACCCATATAATAAAGAGACAACTGCTTTCATTGCCAGATACAGAACATATAAATTTAATGTTATGCTCTTTGGATTATGTAATGCCTTTGCTACTTTCCAATGCCTTATAAACCAAGTTTATAAAGGTATAGCCTATAACCGCTTAATGGGCGCTATTGAAGGATTAAAATATACTTTTAGTTTTATTAAGAAAACAGATAAAGTATTAGTTAAACAAGTTAAAGATTTAAAAGATAAATTAATATGGTAGTTTATCTGAATGATACTAATGTCTTCTTTTGAATATTTGATAACTATATTTAAAAGAAGTATTTACTAGAATTTGTGAAGCTGAACTAAAGCTTAATATTAAGAAATACAATTGTTGAATGAAGCAAATACCTTTCTTAGGACATTTTATTGAAGAAAAAGAAATCTGCCAGACCCAGATAAAATAAATGCTATTCAATACATCAAACCTCTACAAAATACTACTTAGCTACAATCATTTTTAGACCTTACTAGATACTATTACTAATTTATAAACCATTTTTCCTCTATTACTTATTCTCTAAATCAGTTATTGCATAAGGACAATTTTTATAAATGGAGTGACCAATATCAAAAAGCCTTTGATAAACTCAAGTATTGACTCACTACTGCCCCTATTCTAATATATCCTGACTACCAAAAAGAATTTATTTTAGCTAACTAATGCTTTCTATACCAGATTTGGAGCTACTTTAAGTCAACTAACTGATAAAAAAAAATAACACCCTATTGCCTATACTAGTAAAAGTTTGAAAAAGAAAGAAATGAATTATGGAGCTACTAAACTAGAATGTGCAGCCATTGTATGGGCTATTGAACATTTTCACAAATAATTGGCACAGATCACTCAGCTTATAAATGTTTAAAATCCTAACAACCAAAAAACATTTATGCCACTAGATAATAAAATTTTAACTATACCAATTTACTATTATACATAAACCCAAAAGAATTTATTCTAATGTTAATGCACTTTCTTGCTTACTAACTGAGATATATCTTAACTCTACTGCTCCTACATGAACTTGAATCAGTATCAAAATTTAATAAAATGCCTAGAATCAGATACTCTCTTCCCTAAATTATCAGACAATGAAAAATGAACAATTGTTAACCAAGCTAGACAATATAAAGTGAAAAACAAACTGCTATAAAAAAGGAATAAAAAAGAACTAGGCAAACCTTCTAAAGTGATTAAGTAAACTAAAGTTAAGCCAATTTTGTACATAATGCATAGTCATCCTATTGCTAGACATTTAGAAACAGATACTATATATTATAAAATATCTGAATAATATTATTAGGACCAAATATATAAAAATATTCAAAATATATTCATTCTTGTAAAGTTTGCCAAAAACAAGGCAAAAGCAAAAAAAAAGAACTTCTTTACCCTATTTAAGTAGAAAAGAACTTTTGAACCTTTGAACAAGTAGGAATAGATTTAGTTAGACCTCTCCCAATAACTTTTTAAAATAATCACTATATGGGCTGCCGCCAATAGAAATCAGGCAGATCAATATTCTGAAAAAAATTAATGCTATAACTTTTACAGCTCATAGCTTGATGAATTTCGAAGCTATTATTATTATATAATAGTCAAAAAAAAGCTTAAGACTTAAGCTTTCTTGTAACTACTAAATAATGTTAATAGCTTCAAAAATCACTAAGCTATGAGCTGTGAAAGTTAAGGCATTAATTTTTTTTAGAATGTTAATCTGCCTGATTTCTATTAATGACAGCCCATATTATTATTGCAACTAATTAATTCACTAGATAGCCAGAAGCAAAGCTATACTGGATGCAGGTACAGAAACATTAGCTAAGTTTTATTTTTGAAATATTGGTTGTAAACATATAGTATCTAAAATGATAATCTCTGATAATAGAAAGAATTTTGTTAGTAATGTTGTTAGAATATTGTGTGAAAAGTTTTTATAAAATATTTATTCTCTTTATCTTATTATTTCCAAACAAATAGAATAGTCAAAAGATTAAACTGAACTTTTTGCAACACTTTTGCAAAAGTTACAGAAAATAATAAAGACTGTAGTATGTATATACTTACAGTATTATTTGCATATTGGACTAAAAAACATACAGCTATTGGATATACTTCTTTCTACTTGGTATTAGATGATAACCTATTGAAACTGCTATTTCTATAGACTAATGATATAAATAAAACTATTTTAAGCTAATGACCAAAACTGGAACTTCAATATTCTGTCTGAAACTAATTCAAAACTATAGCAAAATTCTAAAGCTAAGTTTATATTAATGATGATACTATCTAAAATTCTTTTTATTTAAATTTAAACCTAAAAGTTCTAAACTAAGTCAAATTCCTTTTTAGGTATCTATTTCTTTGACAAATCCTTTTTGATATACCACTTACTAATAATTATTTATCCTGACACAACTACTTATGATCTGACAATTCTATCTTCACAATTTTTATATTACTAATAACTATCTCTTCTTTCTTCTTTAATACTATTTACCACTTTCCTGACTTCCTTGCAATTTTTTTTGTATACAACTACTTACCTAGTGAATTTTGATTCAACAATCACTTTCCATTCCCAATGCAACTATTTACATATTTGACAACCATTACCCATGCCCAAAAACACACCTCTTCACCCTTTTCTAACACTATCTACTTCTTCCCAACACAAACACTTCCTCAATAATACTCTCCAACCATTTTCCTCCTATGGGCATTCTTAAAATACATCCACCACAGTAATCTTTACAATATTATTTTTTTAAACAATTAGTTATTTTTCAGATCAACTAGCAATTGTGCCAAAGGACCCCGGACATCTTTCATATAGGTCATAACTGGATTTTGGCCAATTTTGGCCCAATTTGCTAAAAATAACAAAATATATTTGTTTAAATAACTTTTGATCTAGTGATCAGAATTGAATGAACTTTTTTTTGTTAAATTCACCTCACTGAGAGCTGCATTTTAAAAAAATATTTGTTCAAATTGGTTTACTAGATGCCAAAATAATTTGAAAAACTGTTTTTTGCTTCTTAAATTTTAGGGTTTTTGCTGAAAAAAACAAGTAGAACTTCTAACTAGATGTCTGGAGTCCTAGTACAAATAAAACTGATATGGTACAAAAATGAATACATTAAACCTACTATCCCTATGCTATACCAGCTTCTGCCTTGCTATAGTTGCTAGGGTGGTTTACTATACCAACCATATCTTCTTTTAATACTACTTTGCCTTTAGTAGATCCATATTCACATAGCTTTTGGTTATTTACTATCATAGCACATGGAGACAAATAGTAATAGTCATAAAAATGGAAGAAGAAAAGTCACTTTTATTAAAATAGCTAAAAACCAACTGGCAAGATACAAAAGATACGCTTAAGGCAGTAGAAGGCCAGGAGAATAGGAATTTAATGCAAAACATGATGAAGAAGACCATTTTTTCTTCTATATAGTACTTATTATAGTAGTAAAGAGGCTCACTAATAAAAAAATCAAATTATAACATAAAAAATTATTCAAATAAAAAGTAAATAAATTAAAAAATTAAATTAATAAAAAAATATTGCTATCAATAAATGTCACAGATCATAATTTAAAATGAAACCTACATTCTATACTTAACCTGCTAGCTTTCTAAAACCCATTAATACTTGTTTATTATAATTTTTTTAAAACTATCTCTAACCCTAAACCCCTAACCCTAAAAAATGCACCCCAAAAAAATTTAGTTTTTGGGATTTTATACTATCATTTTATTTTAATCTGGATTTCATGATGATCTGTCACAATAAATATAAAATAAAAAATTTAATTTCAAAATTAAAAATTAAAAAATTTTGCTAGTTAATTATACTTTAATATTATATACAAAGTTTGTAACTCAAAAATTTTGAGTTACAAACTTTACATGATGTATCTTAAAATTTGATTGGTCAGCTAAATTTTTGTATTTTTCAATTTTTAAATTTAAAATATTTTTTAATCTAAATAAGTTTTTTAATTTAAATATTTTTTTTATTAATTTAAATAAGTTTTTTCTAATTATATAATTTAATTTTTTTATTTAAAACTATGCTTTTGTTTTTTTAATTAATTTAAAAATTTATATTTATTTTTAAATTTAAACTACATTTTTTAAAACTTTTATTTTTAAAATTTAGTTTTTTCTTTAATCAATTTTTTTTTTTAAAAAATAATTTATTTATTTTTTTTATTTATATATATATATACCAATATTTAAAGATACCAGAAATAATTACAAAATAATTATAAGATGAAAAAATATTGTGGTTTATAGTGTGTTAGGAATAGCTTAGAAAGAATATAACAAGAAAGTGATATTAGAGAAAGGCATTGTCAAGAAGGAGTTGTTGGAGAAAGAGTAGTTATCAGGAAAATAATAATTGTCAGAAAAGGAATTGTCAAGTATGGTTGCTGGGAAACAAGATAGTTGTCTGGAAAAGAGATTGTCAGGTATTTGGTTATTGGGTAAGTATAGGTAATGGGATAATTGTCTGGAAAAAGAATTGATGGATAAAAGGTTGTTGGATAAGTGTAGAGGATAGAAAATTTGTCTAGAAAGTGACTGTTAGGTAAATAGGAAACCAGTTGTCAGGTAAGTGGTTGTGTTAGAGAAAGAATTGTGATAGGAAAAAAATTGTGCAAGAAAAGGGATTATCAAAAAATAAATGCTAGTGAAATGATACTTAAACTATTACAGCAGTTCTCATAAATTCTAAGACAACCAAAAACTTTTTAGTAATTAGATTTAATAAGTTTCTAGATTTGGTTGAAATTAGTTAACACTTAATTTTGATTTAATAACTTATTGAATTCAGATGTTAGAAAATTTTTAGTTGTTTTAGAATTCATGAGACAGCTATAAATTCTTGATTGAATTGGCTAATCAAGTTTTGGAGTTTCAGTATAGTTTTGGAGTTTTAGACTTTTAGTTAAGATTTAGCAAGTTTTGGCTAAGAGGATAATACCCAAAACTGATAATACCAGTTTCAGTTTTGGTCAACCTGAAACTATGAAGTTTCAGGCAGTATTATTACTATAGACCCAGCTGATACAGACAAAGAAATATTATTAGAAGACAGTATACTACTATGAGCATTCAATTTATAGAAGAATTACTTTACCAACATGTAATCTAAAGAAAATACTAATAAATATCAAAAGAAACAGAAAGATAAATTTGATTCAAAAATACAAAAAGAAGAATTTGAATCCAAAACAAATTTTGGGTACAAAGAATAGATATTGAAGCCTCTCACTTAGTAAATTTGAAGAGAAAGAATAGGTCCTTTTATTATTAAAGATAAATGAACAATAGAGCTTACAAACTTTGTACAATAGAAAAAACATTAAAGCAGTGTTACAATAGTGATTGTTTTGTTAAGTATTACAAGAAACAGAATTGGTAACCTATGATTATCATTTAAAATTTCCAAAGATAAATTCTTAAAACAGATCAGAAACACAGCCTTATTCTTTAATTTATTCCTTAATTTAATACATATAACAATTTTTTTTATTTATTTAGATTGACTCTAATTCTGTTTTAAAATTAAAATTTCTAAAAAAAACAAATACCTCTGTTTTTTTTTTCTTCCAAAAACAAAACTTTATTTTTTAAATAGAAACCCCTACACTCCAATCTCAAACTATAATTACACTTGCTGAATTTGTAAATATTAAAACTGAGACCCCTTACTATATAGACCTGAAATAATGTACAGGGCGTGATTTCGAAATTTGGGCCTCCTTAAAATAGCATATATGACCTCAAATTAATGCCCATGCGCACCCCTAAATTAATGCGCACCCTGCCCTGACTATAAAAACTTTTTCTTTTAATAAGCACTTTTACCAGTACTGATACCCAAATATATTTGTAACCTCCATAAATGCTCCTTTGTTCTTCTTATTGTCACATTGTTGCACTTATAAAGACAGACCATCATTAAATTGTGCAATTAATAAAAATAAATGAAAGCACTGCATTTTGCTCTTTTTGGCATAACTTTATTCTAATCACTAAATAATAAATATTTTTAATTAATCAATGACATGTTATTTATTAATTCACATGTCAATTTCGAATTGACAAAAATCAATAAATGGCGCGCAATATTTATTGTAGTTTGCATAATTTCGATTAATTTTTTTGTTAAAATAATTGTAATTGCAATCGTGATTGCTAAAGCCAGCCAATTTATCATGGGTGTCAAGCTCATGTTTATGATAAATTAGCCAGTTTTTAGCAATTGCGATCGCAATCACAATTATATAATCATAAAAAAAATTAATCATACGATAAATTTATTTTACGGTATGAAATGCGAATTCTACTATCACCAATAATTTTATATTGATATATAATGTAATACACGATACAGTAAGCAAAGAATTTTTTCATTAGAGCCGAGTCCTACTCAAGTTGGTCAACAAAATCAAGGTTTGGGATAACTTCAGAAAAAGTGTGATTTTTTTTAAAAAATAAAGTAAAAAATATTAATTTTTTTTTTAAAAAAAAAAATAGTAAAAAAAAAAAAATCAAGTATTTATATTTGATGTAAGAATATCAAAAAATATAACTGGTTTATATATGAAAAATGCTGCATATACATTATATTAGCTAATTGAGGCTAAGTTCGGGTTTCACTATGCAAGATATACATGCATGTTATTTCGAAATTATTTAGGCTCTGAAAATTATTTCTTATTTTGAAATAACGCACATGGGCATACTCGAAGTAACGCACAGGTCAATCAATTAATGCGCAGGTGGCCGTTATTTCAGGTCTATATGGTATCACAAAATAATAGTTTAGTTATTATTGTGAACCAAATTATTATAACTAACGAAATAGAAGTTTTACCCTCTTTACAATTTTATATAGAAAATGAAACCCAGACCCAGATTGACCAAATTGATAATTACTTATCTGAACCAAATTGTAATGATTATATTTATTTGACAGAACCTGCTTTAGAGAATTTGGAACCAGAACCAGAAAATAATAAAAGCATGCCTAAGATAGACACTTCTCTTAACCAAAAAAATTGTAACCAAGAAGAACCAGGAAAAGCTGTATTGAATAAACTACTTGAAACAAAAAATAGAAATTATATTCAAAGAAATCTTTTGACTAGAACTACTGACTTAGCAAAATTACAAAAAATACTTACTTAACTCAGAGTAGAAAGCTATTAGAAAACAAAGAGAACCCCAAGTTATAATTCTTGAAGCCTGTTATTATCTTGAACATTTAAAGCTAAATAATAATACCAAAAAAGAAAACTAAAAGTTATGAAATGCTCGAAAGAAAAGGTTAGGATCTCAATGAGCTTCACAAGTATAGAAATGTGCTAACTAAAAATTTACCAACCTCTTCATATTTGTGGATTACTATATCTTTATTCCACAACAACTGTAACTTATATTAACTTGGATAAATTAAGTAAAGAAAACTTCTCAATGCTCTTGATAAAATTAGAATTCATAGTGCTCATTCTTAAGGAAGACGGAAATGTTATAGAATGAGTTATAATGTTATTTTCTTAATGTATTTTCTATTAGTATTATTAGTTATATTTTATTGGATTATTTTATTATTTTATTTTATTATATTATTTTATATTATTAACTATAAATAGCTTAGTTAGAAGTACAAATGAAATAATTACCTCTTACCATTCTTACTATTCTTACTATTCTTACTATTCTTACCATTTTTACTATTCTTACTATTCTTACCATTCTTAATATTCTTACAATTCTTACTATTCTTGCCATTTATACAATTTCTACTATTTCTACGTTTTCTATCATTTCTGCTATTTTTACTATTTTAACTAATAGTTTTGAAAAGATATATAAATTCTATATTTCTACCCTCCAGTACATATGACTCAGATTCCTCTTTTTTCTTCTTTTAATATTTCGGAATAGCTTTATCTTTTGAATATTGTATCATAATAAATAAAAATATATTTGCAAATAAATACTCTTTAGTTCTTTAATAAATATTTAATGAACCACTCTAGTAAAGTAATATTTTGGTTTCATACTACTTTACAGTATATCTTCTCTGACCCTTACAAGATCCCTGTCACCATGTGTTGTATTGCAAGTACTATATTGAAGGCTATTGTCATTAGGAATTGTCTATTTAAACTTTCTAATCTACATTCTATCTATTACTAAATCTAAACTATTATATATATATATAGCTTGGTTCTTCTAATTTTTAGTCAAACTGCACTTGAGCTACTTTACTCTTTCAGAATGTTTCTGCCTTATGCATATATGTTCCATACATATAACTGGCTCATCAGTAGTGCAGCTACTTGCTTCAGTCCTTACAAGGTTCATTACAATCCCTGGTACTCACATTTATCATTTTCTCTAACCTTCACTAATCTCTTCCAAACTACCAAACAAGTTATTCTAAATAGGTCAATTTATCTTAGCTCTAAGTGCCTTTAAGCTTTTCATCTTTTGTTCCTACTTCTGTAGCATAGGCCCTTTTTCTCTGGTGCATAGTTTTGGTAGCTAGGTTGGTAAAAGATATTAATGTTTTAAATACAACTTAAAATATAACATTATAAATATTTAGATATATTAGCTAATGCTTTATAGTAATATAATGAATTATTTTGTTTTTTTGAAATTTATTTTTATTTTCCAATATATAGAGACTTGCAGAATTTGTAATACAGTTTAACTAATTATTTTTCAAATTATTTGAATTACTGTTGATTAATAAATTATAATAATGCATGTACATACAAATTTGTTATATTGATTTATTTATACATATAATAAAATTTAAAAAATTTGCCTAGTAAAAAACTTGTGATTTTTTTTTAAAAAAAGTTGTACTAAAAGTTAAATTGATTTTTGCATAAAAATAATTTATAATTGCATTTGTTTGGACATTAAAGTATAAAATATTATTTGTCTAAACTGTTAAAATATAAAATTTTATTTGTTGAGCAATTAAAGTATAAACAATTCAATATTTTTTCAAATTCTGTCTAACTCTGCTAAGATGATTATTTTATTTGATTCAATATTATAATCAACACTATTGTGACAGAATCAGCACATTAGATTATTACTGTCCTTAAATTCTAATATTTGAATGTTAATGAAACTTACTTTGACCATAATGATAATAGAATTTGAAAAAAAATAAACACATAAACTTTTATATTATTATTTTATAGTAATTTATTATACTTAGCTATACTACAATAATTTTATTTATTGAGGTTCGGAATTTGCTGATCAAAAAAAAGTACTCAATGGTTACTGATTCTGATTTCTGATTTCTTTAGCATTTTTTTAGAATTTTAAATTGAATTATATATTTGGCTGAAAATTTTTGTAGAAATGCTGTAGAAGTTGTAGATTAATTACTTTGCAACATAACTTTTGTAAGAATATTATTTGCGTATTCATCATTTTACAAAGAATTTGAGTATTATTTCTTTTTTAGGCTAATAAAATTTACTATTGCATTATGAGAGAAAAGAAGTTTAAGAGGTGTACCAAATTCAATCTTATAAGAATTATAACATGATTCTAACAAAATAATTTGTTTATTACTGAATGAATTACGAAATTCAATAAGTTTTAGATGTTAAAGTTGCGCAAAAAAAGCTACATTGTGCATCCAAAACATGTTCTGGGAAATACATTTTAAACATTAGAAAAGTTTTTTATTTTTTTTTAATAAAAAATATATGTATACATTAATATCAACACTGTTAATAGCAACCTCTTATTAATATCAACCTTTTATTAAGAACAAGTATATTTAAGAAATATAAAAATTATCCATTTGTTAATTGTCTAATCCAAATAGATTGATATAAATGAGGGATGACTGTACTATATAAATATATATATAAAGTATACATAAGCTATTATGTAAATATTAGTTGCGTTATCAAAAGTAATATTAAAGAAATCGAGAAATCAGAAGTCAGAAACATCAGTTTTTTTTTTTTTTTTTTATGGCAAATTTGCAAACCACGAAAATTATATTTTCTGCAATCGAAGCAAATTGCAGTAAACCACATGCTTTTCGTGATTTGTTTCGATGACAGCAAATTATTCTTGGCTACATACTGTCTTTATAGACACACGCAATATTTTATTCAACAACATGGTTCAGTCTTTTTCAAAGCCTTAGAGAATTTAAACTTTGCTTTGACCTTCGCCAGGAGTTCACCAGGGTTTCGCCAGGGTTTACACCTTTTTTCAGGGTTCACCTTTCGCCAGGGATTTCACCTTTTGCCAGGGTTTCCCCTTTCGCCAGAGTTTCACCACTTTCGTCTTTCGCTTAGTTTAAGTTTTGTCTTTCGTCATTTGTATAAAAAGTTTCGCCTAACAACTGTACTCTTGTCACATTTATATATAGGGTTTAAACATCATAGAGGCTCTAAATATCTGTACATTTCAGTAGCTTTAAACATTGTTAATTCATTCATGTGTTTAGATATCCCAAAGTCAGCTATTAACATTTATTGATGATAAGCCAATATATTTCTTGATTGCTGTTTAAAACAAGTTATTAATATGCGTTAGTTTAAAATAATATTTTACATATTATAGTTCTTACAAGATCTCTGAAAAAAATTTTTGTTATCATTTAAAAATAATATCACTTTAGCTATTTCATGCGTATTGTAATTTATCAGCCATTTTAATTTCAGGAAGTTCTTTTTTAACTATTCAGGTAATTTTCCCTCCACAGCAAATTGTAAAATTAAATTTATTATTGATGTAATCTGTTTAAAATAATATAGATCATTTTATTTCATAGGGATAATCTATTAATTTTTATATGCTTAATTACCATTAGTGATTCCATAAAGTTGGATAATATTTAGATGGTTATGTTTATCAACAGCAACTAATGCCCGAAGCTACACATCATACATATTGGAAGATTTAAATATTGTCAAATTTATACTCGAAATTAAAATACATGAAAAATATTACCTAATTAATGAACGCTCTAGCTGAAGTTCCATTGGCAATAATTCTTCTCACATTTGATTCATAATAAATACTCATACTATTGGTATTAATCGCATTCGTAATTTCGGCAATAATTCCGCTATCGAATTTAAGAACACCTATAGAATTTTACCATGTCACTGTGCAAATAATTCCGAAAGAACATTACTAATTACTGTAAAATCACTAAATAAATTATATTCATATTGTTTGATTACTTCTTTCTTTTCATTATTAATGATGTTACTAATTAATTTATTCAAAGTATCTGCCATAATTTCATATCGGCCGATTTGGGTTGACCCCAAATCTACCAATCCTTATCAAAAAAATTTTACACGATAATTTTTAAAGCGAATATTCATAAAAACGGCCTTTTTAATCAGCTTTGCATTTGTAATTAAGTACTTATAAAATTACGAAATTCATGTATTTAATTATACCGTATTGTCGAGAAATAACGCGCAGGGGTGAAATTACGGTTTTCGGCCTAAATTAAGCTTAATTCGGGCCATTTTCTAAATAAAGCCCATGCCCGTTATTCGCGAAATACGGTAAGCCAAAAGTAGGTTTAAAAGGCCATTTGTTTGAAAATTAGCTTCCGAATTTACCCTTGATAGTTACCAACCCATCAAACAATGCCCAACCCATCCTAAAACACCCGAGTATTTCAACAAACGGTAAAAGTACTTCTTTCTACAGCTTAGCATAGCTCTTTATTGAGTTTTATTGGTTTTTTAACTTGTCTAGACGTCGAAAGGGCTCTTTTGTTAGTTGTAACAAGTGCTTCGTTTGTTAGATTTTCAACGTCACTTAGGAGCAAATTTTCGTGTAACAGTTTATCGAAAAAAGGCCAAAAAAAGGATACGTGTCATTTCACCGACAATCATTTCACCGACAGCTCACTTCACCGACATCACACCGACATCACACCAAGTGACAATTTACTAAAAATACATACCTGCAACTAATAAAACCCTAACCCTATGTGATGTCGGCTAAGTGAACTTTCGGTGAAATGATTGTCGGTGAAGTGACCACCTTCCAAAAAATAAAATCAGCGATATGTGGTAAACAAATGCATAAACCGATTTGTCTTAATGAAACTATGAAATCCGGAAATGACCTTATATGATGTTTTTATTTTCATTTAACGGTGTTGATTTTTATATTTGTGTACGTCGTGACCAATGTTGAATGCGAAAACATTAAAAAAATGATTGAAGGAAGGGATATTTTTAAATATGGATTATTAACGTTGAATATGAAGCTAATTGATTTTCATTGCAGTGTGTAAGGTTTGTGGTGCAGGCACAATTTTTTTAATGATCTTTAATTTTAGTACAGTATTAGTTTTAGAACAAAGTTAGAGGTTAAGTAGTTATATAACATTACTCAAGAAAAACTCTTAGGGCACTTTTGATCTGTTACGTTACAGCTGAACTTGAAAACTGATTTGTAGTTCAGGAAATCTGCGCTACAAACTTGGCACAGGATTTTTTTTAGCCTGTTTGATTATAAACGCTATATGCGCGAACTTGAATATTTATACTAAACTATCAACCGTCTCAAACAAGCCGTATGATATGTTCATAGACAATTGAATTAATAGCAACCTGCAAATTTTTTGCTACGTGAAGAGTTACACACCATAATTGTCAATATAGGCAATCAAAAATGCCGAAGACAGACATTTACTTATATCGATTGTTTAAATTTGAATAATGCTGATTATTAAATTCTTTTTATGTTACAGTCAAAGATATATGCATATTTGTACATAAAAATTTGTTTTCTGATAACTGAATATTCCATATAGCGAAGGCAATATATCATAATATGTACTTCGCTATTTCAAGCTTTGGCTATACTCACATAATCAGTTCGGAGCTAAGCGAAGGGATCTATTTTACGCAAAGTGTGATATGCCCACATCACGTGAAGATTAAGATTGTCCAATCAAATTGTACGTACGTAAGTATAATCCAATTAAATCGTAACACATGGCAAGTTGGTATAAATAGTAAGATCATTAGTATAACTGATACGTAATAATAAATTTGGATACTTAGCGTTAGCGTTAATTAGTCCGGAGCGAAGCGAAGAACTCTATATTTTTACGTAAAGCAAGGTTAGTTTGTCCAGCAATATCACATGAAAATCATCCAATCAAATTGTAACACATAAACAAAATTAGTTGTGTATTCGCTCTGGACATACAATGCAACGCATTTACCTAGTTATTATGAACGAATTAATTTAAAATGAGTGTAAATTATTGAATAGAGGTTTCAATTATAAAAGTATCTGGTTTTAAGCAGAACATGTATGTGAGTTATTCAATATTATTTATTTTATTAAGACTATAATTACATTATGCAAAAGTAGTTAATTACTATAACTATACCATACAAAGACGAAATTCCATGGGTAGCATAATTAGTAATATAACTATGTGAAGATGATATTCCATAGATAGCATATCTAACAGCATAACTATGCAGAAGGTGAAGTTCCATACTAGCCATTATTAAGACTATAGCTATACCAGCAAAGATGAATTTCATGAATAGCATAGCTAACTTTATTCCGTAATATCTACTGTAATAATAGCTATAACTCTATCATATAAAGATAATGATCCATAAATAGTATAGCTAATAGCAAAACTATGCAAAGACAAAATTCAATAGCAGCTATTGTAGTGATTATTATAACCACACCATATATAAACAGTATAGCTAATATTATTCCATAGCAGCTGTTGTAATAATAGCTATGACTATATCATGCAATATGAAGTTCCATAAATAGTATAGCTAATATTGTAGTGCGCTGATATAAGCAAACTACATAAATATATAAATTTAAAATATTGTAGCACACAATAGTTTAATAATATATAGTTAATTCAGCAAAAAGAATTACGTTTTTTAGCAAAGTCACGGGAAAACAGTGTGAATGCACGAGTAAGTATAGTACAGATTGAAATCTGGATTTGCACGTGTGTGCCCTTGAGATGGTGGTTTGTAAATGGTCCGTATGTCCATGTCAATTTGCATGTGAAGCTATGTATATTGGATGTACGTTCTTTCTGCAAGACAATTGACACGGAACGTGAATGGAACGGATGAGTAAGCGTAAATTCACTGTCGACTTTTCAAAGAACATTTTATTAGAAGAGGACTTAATAGTAGTTAGAGTATATACATATCTGAAAATAAGCTGATTGTACTGTACATGTTTAAAATTTGCAATGAATTTTTTTCGTTAAAATACTATAACGAATTTGATTGGCTATCTGTGCATTATGACATTCTTGATCGTCCTGATTTTTCCCAAAATTGTGATTGGATAATGCCGCCTTTGACAGGTATCCCTGAAAGATCGTTACAGATGCACCATTCAAATCTCTTCTAATAATTGACTTTATATGCTCTATGAAACTATCTTCTGCGCACTAATAAAAAAGATTCCTTGTAAAATTTTTGATATAAAATAATCCCTAGATCGATCATAACGCTTAACTCTAACGTAAAGGTTTATTACTTTAAAAATTCGAGATCGTCTTGATTGGTTCATATTGTCAATCTTTCATTGACAGTTTATACAGTTTATCGTTTTTTTTTTAAAAAAAAAAAAAACAAATAATTTTGCTTCAGAGTTTTTTTCTAGTGAAATATAAATAAAACCATTAACGAAAATAAGAAGAAAAAATTTTTATTTGCAAAAAGAGTCGAAAAGTATTATTTATGCACCTCCAGAATTCGTTAATAAAAAAAACAAATCGAAAATATTCACAAAAATAAGGAAAATATTTTTGTTTGCAAAATGAAACGAAATTATGATTTATGTGCTTTCAGTGTTCTTTTTGCTAGTAAAAATAAATGAAAATATCAAAAACATTAATGAAAAAAAGAAATATATATATGTTTATTTATACACTCCAAAGTTCTTTTCTATAAAAATTAATCAAAAATATATTGAAAACATTAATTAAAATAGATGTTCCGATACAATTAAGAAATTTTTATAAACTTTTTGTTCGGTACTTCGCCCAACTTTATTAAACCATATTTTGGCTGCAATTTTTACTTCAAAAAATAATTTAAAACACTTAAAATGTCCCATGTTCATTTTGATTGAAACAGATACAATCAATATTCGATAAAATTGTTAATCATTTACACAAGATTATTTTTTTAAAAAAAGCGCTAAACTCAAAGGACAAAAGTTAGTATAAACGTAGAAATCATTAAAAAATTGTTAATAATAATAATTGAAAAGAATAACGTGAAATTTTTGTCATTCTAATAAGTGAATTTGTTTCGTCCAATTAGTAAATCCAATATTGAAACATTCTCGATCATCTATATCTTCTAAATAGAGTTCGTCCGTTTAAACGTTTTTGATTGATATCTGTGATTTGACAACTATTGCGACATTCTTGATCGTCTTTATGATTGTCAAAAATGTAACTACTAGGAAACGGATACCGTTAGTGTCCGAAACCAAATAACAATTAATAAACATCGGGCTGATCGGATACATCTATGTACCCCCACCCAAAATGAAAATGATTGTTAGGATAAGGTTAGCAATTTAGAAAAAATTATCTATACTAAAATTTCGCAAGGAGATGTTTTTGTTAGAACGCAGAAGTTAGTTTCATAAGAAAAATTTCAAGATAAAAGCGATTTTTTAAAAAACGATAAAATTTTTAATTTTAACGTTACACATTGATCGTTCGTGTAAATTCGACGTGACGAACATTGATTGGATACAGTAAATAGCGTGATTTCCAAATCGGGTGGGGGTACATTGATGTACCCGAGCTGATCCATGTAGTCGGGTAATACAAACACAAAAAAGGAAAATTGGCCATTCGGAGAACGTAAAATGTTATTGTCCCGGATCAGCCCGACACGCGAAAATACAAGAAAACGAGTGTTTAAACCAAAGATGGCGTCGAAACGAAACCTACCCGAAACTAGTTTCGGAAGGGTTCTAATCCGAAACTAGTTTCGGATTTTTTTTAAAAAATCGAAACTCCGAAACCCGAAACTATAATCCGAAATCAAGGCCTATAATCTATCATAAAGTTGATTTATTTTAGTGAACCCAAAATGTAAATTATTTTTGAATAAATTATAGCATTATATAGATCATTTTTTTTAATTGTTTTTTTTTTTTCACTGCCTTGTTCTGTTCGGTTTTTTTTAAAGCTGGTCAACTTTATTTTTAATATCGTACCGTTATTACAACTGATTTAAAAATTCTAGGGCAATAGAAAAAATTGCCAATGATCAATCGATAAGTATTTGATGCCTTTTGATACCAATAATTTATTTAATTCTGGGTAACTTATAATTTCTATCATTAGTAGATATGGACGTACTAATTACTTATTATTACTTGATATCGTATCCAGTTTTTACGTAGTAAGTAAAAAAAAAAACTGATGCTTGTAAAAGCAACCTTGATTGTCAGAATATAAACTCCGGAATTAATTATACCTTTCATTTATACTTGTGATTTATAACAACAAAAAAGACTGCACGCATGCAATAAATTGCTGGATGCATTCCAGCCCAAATAGCGCTGGATATTCAAATTTTATTGTATTCTTTAAGGAGATATATACATCAATGCGATTAATGTGTATTGAAGAGATACACAGCATGCATCAGTGCATTTTAAAGAGATATATAATACATTAAAGCAATAAATGTATATGGAAATTTGGGTAGTTTTTGGTGTTCAGGTGAGGTTTCGGGTTTCAAATGAGGTTTCGGGTGTCCAGTGAGATTTCGAGTCTCGGATAAGGTTTCGGGAGTTATAATCCGAAGCCCGAAACTTTCGGATTTGGCACAAAAGGGTTTCGGCACCAACTTTGGAGAGAATAAACAAATAAATTATTGTTATTTTGGCAGTTTGGGGGTTTCTGTTGAGGTTTCAGGTTGAGGTTTCGGGTTTCGAAGTTTCGGATAAGGTTTCGGAAGCCATAATCCGAAACCCGAAACTTTCGGAATCGGCAAAAAGCCATCTTTGGTTTAAACACAACTTTAGGCACTAATTAACAATTATTTATTTATAAATCCCCTAAATTTTTAATTCACGAACTTAGTTTACTTTCTTTTTTGGGTTAGTATCACCCGTGAAAATAAGCAAATCGACAAATTTCTACCATAAAGTCCTCGCCACGCTTCGGACAATTACGAAATTTCGATCATCTGCGTGACGTCAAATTTTATTTTCCTCATAATGTGATCGCACTCGAATATAACCGCATTAGCAGTTATCGCTATAAATATCATAAACTAAATGTCGTATATTCAAATTTGTTAAAAAATTGTGGTTCGAATATTATTACATCACTTACACGTATTTTAATCGATACATGAATTAATAATCAATACGTAAGCTTTTTTTTGCATCAGCATCGCGATAATCAATGTAATGTAAACACGGACAACACTAGACTACTTATTATCACTCGCTTTGGAGTCTTGGTAAATTTTTTTTCTTTTCGTTTATTTCTTTTCTACATACTGAAAACTGCTATAGGAATTAAAATGGACTGATGGCCTTGGAACCAAGGTTTAAACATGAAAAAAATATTTGAATGGTATTTGAAATCTGCTGAGGGAACGATTCATAGATTAGGCCACGCAAAGTTGATTTTTCGATTTGCATTACATGAATTTCAAAATTCGGGATGGATGGACGGATTTTTTTTTAATTTACTGCAAATAGAATAATCTTCACATTTAAGTTTATACAAGGTTAGTTTTTCATTTTGCGCAACAATGCATAAAAACATTGGGCCGGCAGTCATATTTTTACCGTCAATTCTATCGGACAATTACGGGAATTAAGGACTCCATCGGGTGATACCGGATGAAAAGAGTGTGAAAAATAAATGTCAAAAATCGAACAATTGGCACAATTGGGATCTATGGGAAGCGGGTAATGAAAACCGAAAAATCAACACTGTGTGGCCTTACCTTCACGGTTTAAAGTTTTGGTAATTTTTTTTTATACCTACTGTGAAAATTCCAATGAGCGTTGTAGGCATAGGTGCGGCTAAGGATGAACAAAAGGTATTTGAATGGTATTTGAGATCTGATATAGGCTCTGGAAAGTTTTTTTCCACATATTGTTGTTGAATGTATCAACTTCAATGAGCCATGTAGCTTGGATACTGCTATAGAAATGACATAGACGTGGCGAGAATGAAAAAAAAGTATTCGAAATCTGATGAATATTGTAATTTGAATGGACAGGTAACTCTGAAATTTGCTATAGTGAAAGTATGCCATAAAACAAAGCATTTGAATGGTATTTGAAATCCGCTGAAAAGGGTAATACATTGAATTATCTCTACGTTTTGTAGTTTCTTGTAAGTTGTTGATTTAATTTGAACATGGAAATTTAAATGAACATTGTATGTAGTCTTGAACACTGCTACAGAAATTGCATAGGTGCGGCTAAGGATGAACAAGATTTTTGAATGGTATTTGAAATCTGATGAAGGTTACAATTTGAATGAACCAGTGGCCTTGGAACCAGTTACGGCGAAAGTATGGTATAAAAAAACAAAAAGGATTTGAATGGTATTTGAAATTTGCGGAAGGGGATAGTACTTTAATTACCTGCTACGCTTTGGAGTTTCTGGCAAGATTTTTTTTTCACATACTGTTTAATGTGGAAACCCCAATGAGCCATGTAGTCTTGGATACTACTATAGAAATATCATAAACTTGGTTAAGAATGAAAAAACGCATTCGTTTAGTATTTGAAATCTGATTAATGTTGCAATTTAATGGACTGGTGCCTTAAAACTAATTATAGCGAAGGTACGGGCATGAACAAGTATTTGAATGTATTTAAATCTAATGAAGAGGGCAATAACTGAATTATTCCTACGCTTTGTGGCTTCTGATAAACTGTCCATTTTTATTTTTATTTATTTTTCTTATTTATTTATTTTTACATAATTTGAATGTGGAAATTCCAATGAACTTTGTAGTCTTGGACGGCTAAGGATGAAAACAAGCATTTGAATGGTATTTAAAATCTGATGAAGGTAGCAATTTGGATGGACCAGTAGTCTTGGAAGCTACGGCGAAGGTATGGGTGCTTTTGAATTATTTGAAATCTGCTGAAAGTGACAATACGTTTGACTACCTGTTGTAATTTCCATCATGAATTGCCGTAAAATATCATGTTACAAAATTCGCTATTCCAGTGATGGTATGTAGTTATGGTCGAGTTGATTTTACGTGGGAATTATCGTGATTTCTATCATGAATTACGATAAGTATTAATTTGTTACAGAAACCGGAATATACTGTATACAGTTCACTTATACATCTTGGATTACAAATACCAATTGAATACCTTTTTTCATCCTTAACTACATCTATGCCTTTCTGTAGCAGTATCCAAGAATGCACGGCTCATTGAAGTTGTCATATTTAATAACAGTATATGAAGGCAAATATTTTCCAGAAGCTCCAAAACAATAAGCATCTTATGATCACTGGAATGGCAGGTAAGTTTAATAAAGAATTTCTACGGCAACTCCATGATAGAGATTACGATGTTTACAATAAAGCTAATTCAACTTTAACTACAAGCTATCGATACTAGAATTGCAAGTTTTATTATAGCTCACGGTAGAATTCTAATGCAAAAATAATTCAATCATAACTGCATACCATGTCTCGCTTGAGTAGCGAATTCTGCAACAGGGTGTTTTACGGTAACTCATGATAAAAACTACGATAGTTCTGATACAACCAACTTACCACATTTTATATCACCAATGTTGCAAATAAGTTTAGCAAAGAATTTTTTACGACAACTCACGATAGAACTTACGATAATTCCAATAAAACCAACTCAGCTTTAACTACAAACTATTGATACTTGAATAGCAAGTTTTAAGTAGTTTATGATAGAAATCACAATCATTCAACCTTATCTACATACTATGGTAGCGAATTCTGTAACAAGACATTTTACAACAACTCATAATGGCGATTACGATAATTCCAATGCAAACTGACTCAATGCATCTTATAACCACTGGAATTACGAGTAAGTTTTGTAACAGAATTTTTTACGCAAATTCCGATGTAAAATTAACTAAACTCGACCTTAACTAAATACTATGTCTCACCAGAATACCGAATTTTTTAACAGGATATTTTACATCAACTCACAATGGTCGCGGCTTAATTTATGACTTTTGCCACAAAATAACCTAGTCAAACGATCAGCACTTATAACTTTCAGTTAAACCGATTTCAATGACAATTCAAGGGGCAAAATATTTTATTAATTATCTCTGTTGATTTTTATTAAGAGAAGCGTTACTAACTTAACAACTAATCTAACCTATTATTTTCGCTTTCGCTCTTATATGCATACTTTTACTATAATATTTCATCATAAATTTATCATACGATCTTTTGACTCTTAAAATCATTAAATGCTTTTACCGCATTATTCATGCATATTTGTTATCTTACTTCGGT
The DNA here is from genome assembly GCA_003550325.1 of Gigaspora rosea. Taxonomy (NCBI): domain Eukaryota; kingdom Fungi; phylum Glomeromycota; class Glomeromycetes; order Diversisporales; family Gigasporaceae; genus Gigaspora; species Gigaspora rosea. The sequence continues at coordinate 361,667 of QKWP01000063.1, forward strand.
ATATTATTTAGTGATACCGACTGTTGCATAATTGATCTTTACTTTGATCTCATTCATAATTCCGATCAATCAACAAGTAAGTCACTCGCATCATGTGCACAAGATACTGATATATTTCCAAACAAGTACGCCGTAAACCGTTCATCACCGTGACAGTAGGTACAAAGTCTGTTTAATTCACGTCGTTAATTTCTTATAGAGATAAATAATAATTTACCAGAGCCTAAAATATTAAACCTTTAATAAAATATAAACATATTCAAAAAATTTAATCTCGTCTCGTCCATTAAGTTTAAATAAACTAAATATCGGAATAACGAGTTAACATAAATTTAATCTTCTACAAATTGAATTGCATTTGTGGTTTTTAAGAACAAATTCACTGATTCCCATTTCACCGAAATTCGTATCTCCAAATCTTGAAATATCAACGCAATGAATAGCAGGATCTGTTAACCAGAATTCATCTTTATGTTCAATTCCTTGTAGATCACATATTGCTAAATATTTGTTGGTGAAAATGTATGTAAAGTGTGTAAACGCTTCAAGCGTTGAATGTAACTCATTAATTACTCCAGCGTTGTTGCTGAATTTTTTATATTCCCTGTTTAAAAGAAATTCCATAGAATAGTTCTCAGAGTCGTTTACTGTAACAACTCTAGAATAAATGAACTTAATTTTTTTTTTTACATTATTTTTTTCGCATGCTGAATTAAATTCTTCTGCTAAAAAATATGCAATTATAGAAATTTCGGATGACGCAAGATGACGCGAAATCGAATTGTCACCGTTATAATAATTTTTTAGGACCATTTTCTCATTTTTTGTCATATCAATACCGAAAAATGCAGCACGTTCAGCACCACGATCAAAAGGATAAGGAGCGATTTTGAAGCTGATAGTTTTAGAAACCATTTGTGATTTTCTGAAATGTTCTGGATCCTTGATTTCATTTACGTTCCTTGGTAAATAATATTCTAATAATTGACCATTTAGTTTGGGAAGACCTGCCCAATTTGGTTCATGAGGATTCACTTGGAGTTTAGATATATTAATACTATAGATACTGAGAGAATTCTTTGCACTTGCTATTTTGCTATTTAGAGTTACTGATAATGTAATAGTTGAAATGACAGCTTTAATAAATTTTTGAAGCAAAATTTCCGGATCATTTTCCAAAGCAATGTCGAATACAGTCAATTTTCCGACGATACTTTGAAACACATTGATCATTTGTGATGTATATTCAGTAATTTTTCCGAATGAATATATAATATTTTTAGATTTCATTTTATGAAAGACACTTTCAGCTGTTAAACCGTTTGGATCACCTCCAGGAAATCTATCCTTTAGTGAAGTATATCGGCGTCCATGAGGTGGCGCATCACCAATATGAAGAATAATGCGAGTATGGTTTGACCAAGACATTTTATTCGTTGCCGCATCTAAACCGCCTAGTACGTCTTCGGGAATATCACCACCACCTATAGCTTTCACACTATTTTTAACATAATTTTTGAAATGTTCATAAGAATCGGTAAAATTAAAATGTTGAAGGCGAACATAATCACCATGATCCCGGTAACCACAAAACCCAACGCGAATAGAAATTGAAGGATTTGTGTTTTTTAAGTCAGTGATTACCTTTAAAACACAATCTTTTGAAGCCTCGATATAAGGTTCCATGGAACTAGTACAATCCAGAACGAAACAGAGATCTACATTCATTGCAAGATTAATTTTGTCAATGGTCATTGCAATTGTTTTTTTACGTTCAATTTCATAACGATTGAGACGTTTGTCATTTTCAATTTTTAAATTTTCCATACGTCGGACAATATCGGCCGGTGTGTCAGAATCAGACATTGCGATAGTTTTTAAAAGAATGTTTTATTGGAAAAAAAAAGAAAAAAAAAATCGTAATGTATAAATCTTTTAAATCTTTATACATTTATAGCTAAAAGGTTTAATATAACATTTAATTTTGCATTTAATGCAGTGCAACATTTCAATTAAGCATATAAAAGGCAATAACAAAAACGAAATGAAACGAAAAGTATGGTTTGCTGGAATTTTAAAGTGGTGTATCTTTTTTTCATCTGATTGGATAAAATTTTTTCGTGACTTCAATTATTATTACTATATTTATAAGCTAAATGATCCTTTTTTGTGCATCAGCGTACGCATTAACCTAAATTATTTTTCAATCATGCGAAAAAAATGCGTGTGATAAAGATTTACTATTTATTTGATACATACAACTTAGAACTCGATTTATTCTTAGTTCTACCTGATTATTAATGATGTATTATATGTCGAAAATTATTGTACATGTAACGTATTTTGATTTGGATGCATCTGACTCAGTATTAGTGCTTAGTCAAAATAATCCGGATAATGGATATATATTTACAGATAGTCTGATATGTTTACGGATAGTAGGATATCCGATGCTTCGATTAACGTTAATAATAATGATAATGTATTAGTAATGTCATATAAATAAATGACATACTTATACAATATTATATGCACATTGTATAACCTTTGCCTTGATTATTAAAATTTTCTTATATTTCTATTCATAAAAATACATACATATCTTGAACGTGTAATTTTTTTTTGATTTTTTTTCATATAATGGATAGCTAAGATTATTATTATTTTTTACTATTTAGTTAGTCACGTAGTTATTCAACTACCTATATGTTTGATTAGGTTTATGGTTCTTTTCATGATTGGCTTATCCCTTATACTGGAATATCTACAGGTACTAACCATCACAGCGAAAACAATAAAATTACGGTTTCTTAACTAAAGAGATCTTTAGAAAGTTAACCAATATGGTCGATTCTCTTAGGGAATCATATTAATAATAATTATTGCATAACTGATTACATAAATTGGATTTTTAATTACCGATCACGCCATAGATTGGATCACGTTACACGAACCTGATATTCACTATAACAGTGAACCTCAAATGAAACTTTATGAGTTGCTTTTAATAACAATATGGTTGCTACACATTCGATGGACGATGTTCAATTAAAAAAAGGATGTCCCAAGGAAAAGTCGATATGGAACGTTTTACGATTAATTACCTATGCATGTATCTAAACGTTATATACTGTGCTTAACATAAAGAATCGTTATATTCAAAATCGAACAACACGTGATTCAACGGATTTAGTCGGATAATTTATGTCATATATCTGAATTTGACAATTATCTTGTGAATAAACAAATGATTGTTGGATATCCGACGGATCCAAGCTCTAATTTGATTGATAGTGACAGATGTTAACTTTATTATAATTTTTATTGAGAATATAGAGCGTGTATCGGCGCAATTAATATACAAGCTGAGATGGAACATACTCCTGTAAATAGCGACTATAATTGCGTCAGCTATCACCATCATTAGCATAAAACACTGCAGGCCAACTAGTCATGAAGTATTAAAGATACAACAAAACGGCAAAACATACTTAGGTGGGCGGGACAGAATACGAACTCGCTTGTTGCAATTGCGAGCTGCTTGCTCGTGTGCAAGCTCTTATCACGTCTATCCTGATAATAGAGTTATACAAGGAACGGAGCACAGAGTATATGCGTAGAATATGATTTAGTAGCAAATGAATTGGTGTCTACAATTCTCAGTGTCTAATTGAATAATTATTCATCGCTATGCATAAGACTAAAAATATTTGTGATAGGTGTAAGTTATATTCTACTGATATTATTTATTTTATCAATACGTGTATATTCGCATATTTCATAACAAGCGTAGGTTTTGGCTTAAACCGGTATTCTTACAAAATGCATCAGCCAATGCTTGCACTTCTGATCCAAGTTTTTATGTTAAAATTTAAATTGTATTTCTGCAGAGTGTATTTGTTAATTTTTTCCTTTTTAATCCAAGATTTAAAATGAGATAATGTATGAAGAAGTCATCGTAGCATTTTCAAACCATATTTAATCTGTGTAGAAAATTCATTCATTAATGCTTTTTGACACAAAAAAAAACTATTCTAGATAAGATTCAAAGAAGTTATCATAGTTTCCTTGCAATATACATCCGCGAATGCTTTCTATTCAATGTATGCTAGCATTTTATGAATAATCAAGTTTGAAGTCATGGATATTTCATTACCTACCTTTGAAGTTAATATCTGTAACTTCAGCCGTTTAAAGTTGTTTGACTTAAATTTAGTGATACGGCCTGACCCCGGACCATCGACCGGGCGGCGAGCTGGCTGAGAGCCGACCCACGCCTTCACGGGCCGGGCGGGCCGACTAAGATAAGTTAGGATTTCAAATCAATCTATTTTCAACCTTTTATCCTTTATCCGCTTTAATTTTACTAGAAACCACAAATAGTCAGTAAACCGACCATCAATAAACTAATCCAAATTAATCTTTCTTAGTTCAAGGCCGAATAGGAGCTTTTTCTGACTGCTAATTATTTTTATTTCTTGTCGGGCCGTTAAATAATTTTTAAGGATTTGATTCCGCAATTGACTTAACTGCTGATAATTACCAAATGATAAGTTACTAAGTTAATAGATGTAAGTTGCCAGAAGTTTTGGGCAAGTTGTCGAATTAGGTTGGAATTATTCATAGATTCGGCCAGATTCAAAGAAAAGATTGAGTAATATCAGAAATTTCAGGATGATAGACAGTCAACCAACATAAACATGGCGAGCATGGTTGTCGAGAATTTTTTGAGGTATGTAATTTGTTCAGTAAAATTGCCGACCGATAGGAGATCATATTATAGGGATGTTTGGTAATTTTGGAGTGACTAAAAATTTTTTAATAATATGGTCGGCCCGGTCGACCGGTGACGGCCGGGTCGGCCAAAGCCTTTGGATCAGCCCGTATCACTACTTAAATTAGGGGACATCTAAAACGGAGCAGATTCTTATAATATATTTTATCGAATTAACTTTAAAGTGGGGTCATCTCAGATTGTGGTTAGATAAGTTTTAGGTGGTAATATATAAGCAAAATTGCCTTTCTGACATTTTAATTAGCCCACCAAGGTAGGTTTAGACGGTCGTTTTTTTTGTATTTTTCAAGGGTTTCGTTTTTCTTTCTTGTTTGCTTCATCAAAATTCTATGATTTGGTCAAATGTCATGTGATTCTGCTCTGCTTTAGACGACCCCTTAAATTAGTTCTTGAAATCAGATCACTTTGCATGCGTTAATTAATAATTTTAGGCAATTTTGAGCAGGTTCATGCACTTGAATTTGCAACTTTAAGAACAATTTTACTAAGAATATTATTTAATTTGTTTTTACGCTTCATAGCATACTACTAGGCACTTAAAGAATGCAATTGATGCTATTTAGTGTGATTTTGTTTAGTTGCATTAAATCGCTAATTTTCATGTCATTGACCCGTGGCTTTACCACGGGACTATTTCATATAATAGTTATCTAAACAAAAACTGTATGCTCCATATGTTAGTGAATTTTGCAATTATAACTTTAATGTATAACAAACAAAAAATCCAATACATCTCAGAGTCGAATTTTGGTTTGACTAAGATGCTATAAATGATCGCAATTATAATAAATTATAGCAAAAAGTGCAATAGCCCATTATAATTTGACAATTTTATGGTATTTCAAATTCAATATTAAATTTCACACTATATATTTCCATTCCTGGTTTCGCGCATTTTCGTTGCGCAACTACTTATTGTAAAAAAATGCGATCAATTATCATTCCACATCAGGATATAAATAAAAATATAACACGTTCTCCACACTATACGCATGAATTTTTATTAATTTATACTATTTTTATTTAATATACAAATATGATTTACTGTACTTCGCGATAGAACACCGTTTACCCTGTAAAAAATTTTTCTGAAATTTTCCGTTATTATTTCATATTTTTTGTGAAAACTCGTGAATCTGCAACATGATCGACAAATCCGAATAATCTCCATGATTTAAATTCCAAGAATAAGCAACATTTATGGGGAAAAAACATGAATATAAAACACGGATCGACTTTTTTCATAGGGTTTTAGACCACTACACGCCAAAAAGAATTAAACTCTGAATGGCAAAATTCGTTAATGTTATTTAGTGATTTTTTTTTACTATGAGATGCCAACAATTTTAATTTTTAATAGAGAAATTAAGAATCCCGTTTAATAAAAGTCAGGTTCAACATCAGCAAGTACATTTTTTTTTTATAAAATCTACATAGATGCATAATTAAAAATGTATGATAATTCTTATATATTGTATAATATAGAATTTATGTAAAAATCTATTTAAACTTATATGAATATAATCCTATTTTATAAAAAAAAATTAGAGGAATTTACATATCAGGATCCAAATTTGAAAATAATTATGTATGAGGGCACAAATTAAAAATATTTATTTATAATGCCTAATTTTTGAAAATATTACAAATATGGTCCAAGTAATTTCGCGTCGTACGAATCAGTGCCCATCGTGGCTTGAGCAGGATCCCAAGCCAATCATGATTTAACTAACTTGTACGTACGTACGTACGTAACTCAAATTTTACTTCCTGCGCATATAAAGTGTCGTCGTTACTACATATTAACAAATGTAAATTAGTAACCATATATTCAATATATGAGCATAATATACAAGGCACTTATCTATTTGTGATTTCTTTCGTCTCAATATCCTAACAATTTGCTTATAAAATCATCTTAATCTTTGATTGTAAATATTATCGTTATGTCAAGCACATTACTAATTGGGTTGACATTAAAATGGAATGAATCCGCTCACCGGAAGACCAAAATGCTTGTGGAACTGTGGTGAAAAAGGTCATACGGTAATATACGAACTTGTAATCGAAGATGCATGCAGAAAGAATATTAATTTATAATTCTTAATGGAACATTACATTCATATAATTGCTGCCTTTATGCTATAATCTAAAAATTACATTGATATTTTCGCTATTTCAATGTAACGACCTTTTGTAAAATGAATCGCATAATTATTATTCACTTTACATATTTCTTTAAATATATAGCTTATTACGAATAAAATTGATGGCTGTATATTATTTCTTTAACTACAATTTCATGTGAGACAAGTGATCGCTGCAAAATTATAGCGAAATGATCCCATGATTACATTATGGCCCACATTTTAGGCCTTTATAAATAAATATTTTTAAGTTGGACCTTCATAATTATTTTCAAATTTGGATCTCAATATGTAAATTCCCCAAAAAATTATATAATGTTATATATTTATGAATTTTTAATATACTTAAGTAATTTTTTGTTTTTTTTTTAAAAAAAATTGGCAGCATAATTTCCATCAGGACGTGTGTGGCATCAATTTTATTAACTCATATTAATCAATGGGCTTTCATAATTGTAGATTAACTATAATGTTCTAATTTTGACTAGAATTTTACTAGAGGTATCACAAATTAAACCAGAATTTACTGGAGGTATCCAAATTTCGACTGGAGTTTATCAGAGGTATCCTTTTTTTGGAATGTTCTGTTTCCAACCCGAATTTCACAAGAGGTTTCTTGTTTTGTGCCTCTAAGTAAATTGTAGTTAAGTCTTCAATTGTGATCCTAGCACAGTTTTTCTCCTGTAAGCTCAAGTGTGAACAATCTGACTTGAACTTTGGCAAGCATGCAACTGGGTCCAGAAGTGTAACCACTATGCTATCATGGATCACTTGAGTAATTTTAATGCTATAAACATCTAAATAATTTTTTTATATAAATTTATATATTAATAAAGTTTATATACAGTATCATAATTATTTTGTCTAGTTTTGACATATTCTTTTAGATTTGCAAATTAATAATTCAAAAAGTGTTTTATATACACATTTTAATGAGATCTTTTTGCATAATCAAACTTTGAAAAGCTAGTATATTATTAAAATAATGAAGTATATCAAGAAAAACTATTTTATAATAGGCAAATTACCTATTAATTTGATATAACAAATATATTAAGCTATTCAATATAATTAATACTTACTACTATATTATTTTTTAATTAGTTTTATTCATGATAATTATTTAAGTTAATATTATTTTATTTTGCTTGGTTCAATTAGTTGGAAATATAATTGTTGATGAAATTTAAAAATATAGATATTAATTAAATTTAAATATTAATTGATAATTATAATTTAATATAAAAAAATAACTTATTTAACAATTCTAGTTTGGTGTAAAAATAGTTTACTATATTTAAACTTATAATATTTTAATTTAGGATAATTGTTTTAATATGACCTTTGAGCAATCAAAATAAACAGACTTAGTAAAAGTTTATAAAATCAAACATGCAAATACTATTTATAAAATAAACAAAAAGCCAACTTCATTAGCTTTATTCTTTTTAAATTTATTACTTACTATATTCTAATATAAATAATGCAATTCATAACCACTTCACTGAATACTTTAAAGAAAAACCTCTCCAACCAATTTTACCCTCCTCTGAATTTTACTATCTCTATGAACCACATCCTGAATATGAAAAATACTACAATAACTTATTTCAGGAAATCACAAACCAAGAATGGCAAGATATCTTAACAAATCTTCCAAACCAAAAAGCAGCAGTGCCCTCTGAAATCTGCTATGAACATATTAAATATGCCAGTCACAAAGCACAAATACTC
>QKWP01000063.1:373925-407219 GCA_003550325.1 Gigaspora rosea
AAAAAAAAAAAAAAATATATAAATAAGCATCTTTTTTTTTAAAATATTAAACTTAAATATCTTAACAATTAACTAATCAAATTTAATAAAGCTTAATTGATAATCCATTTCTGAATGAGTAAACCATATATAACTATATATAGTAAATTGTGACATACATGACTATAAGATTTACTATAGTCAAAAATGCCATTTCATATAAACAATAGTTGGTTTATATTAGTTAGCAAATCATTTAATGCCAATATCTCTGCAGCTACTAAACAGATTTTAATGATATTACTATTAAAATTGGAAAATAATGCTCTACAAGATTATTTAGAAAATGAAGATATATTTACTTAGTAGAAAATGGTGGCATTTGTGTAGCAATTTTATATAGTAAATCATATAAATCTGCACATCGCAATTTACTATATATGGCTTCCTTATTTGAAAACAGATTATCATTTAAATAAAAAAAAAAGCTTAATTAAATTTGTTTAGTTAATTGTTAAGATATTTATGTTAAAATATTAAAAAAAAATGCTTATTCATAATAGAATAAGTATCCTATTTAAATATAAAAATATGAAAATACTTGTAATATCAAACCATAGTACCTTATATTTCATAAATATACTTTTATTTTAAATACTCCTAAAAACAATATTTGAAAAATGGCCATTATTGCAATTTACTATAAAAAATGAGCCCATTATATGCATGTCAATTGCTCAAATTTTATAGTAAAAAATTAATCCTTGTAACTATGCGACAAATTAGACAACTGTTATAAAGGTATATATATGTACCATTCTCTCTATATAAAAATAATGCATAAACTAGTAATATATAAAAACAAATTTTTACAATTTCAATCTAAATAAAGTGAAGTTTAGAAAATTTTCAATATTTTTGTATAAAAAATACACCAAGAATATGTGTTAAATAGTAACTATCTATACATATAATACTAATATTTAAAAACTATACTAAGAATAAAAAATCTAGCTTTTTTGCAAATAAGTTAGCTAAATTTATTTAAGATAAAGCAATAAAGGTTTTAGATTTCTAAACTATACATTAATACTATATCCTAAAATTATAAAATGATGCCCATATGCAAATGTCCTCACTATCTGATTGGACAATCTTGTATATATGTGCATAAACTCATAAAATCTAAATCAACTAACTTTATAAATATTATGATCATCGGTAACTGTAATTATGCATGGTTTATGTCGTTATAATTTGTAATCGATGAATTAATAATCAAAAAAAATGCGTAAAAATTTATTGCGAAAATCAAGAATACAGGAATGATCAAATATTTTTATTCACACTCGATTGACATCTATGATTTTTAAAATTCGATTTTCGTCCATTATGCGCATTTTATGGATATTAGATTAACTAATATGTAGATAACCTTAATAACATGTGTTAGTAAGTCGCATGCTGTGTATCGCCGAAATAGTAAGGTAAACTGAATTTTTACAGTATCTCATGGTAGAAATCATAATAATTTTCAACACAAACTAATACAACCTTACAGTAATTCATAACACAGACTCAACATTAAATATCTATTGTGCGTCGAATAGGTTTATAACAGAATTTTTAATAGTAATTTACAATAATTCTAATACAAGCTAACTCTCATTAACAGAATAGTTTTACAGTAGCTCACCAATGCAAGCTAAAAACTTCGACTAATTCAAATTTAATCCCACAAAAATCAAAATGCAACTAATCGACCACATTGTGGTTGAAGGCAAGTGATAAAAATTTTCTTATGTAACTCATTAGAAATCGTGAAAATTCTATACAAAAACAAATCCTACACAACTTTAAATTACATACAGTGGTCACCGGAATAGCAAATAATTTCAAAAAAGAATAGTTTGCTATAACTCTTGATGAAAATCATGGTAATTGCAATGCAAACCAACTTTAAACATTGTATACTGCATTATCGTTCTTTTCGATTTAGTTTAATTTAATCACTATATGATTGTTTTTTATGAGCTTCGTGAGTTCTATGATTACAATACAAGCAATTACCTGAATTCGTTATATTTTTAGAATCATTTGTTATATTTAATATAGTAAATGGGATCTAAAAAATGTAACATTATATGTATCGTAATCATGGGACTCACTGAGCTTGCAAACTGATCAAATTGAAAAGAGCCTAATAAGTTCTGTAACGAATTGTTTTTCAATAAAACTAACAGTAATTTAATTGCAAATCAGCTCAACCATAGTAACATACTAAGATAATGGGTAAGTTTTGTAACAGAATTGTTTGCCGTAACTCGTGATAATTCTGATGAAGCTAACTCAACCTTAAACACAGACTAGAATAGCGAACAAGCTTCGTAAAAGAATTTTTACAAATTTATGGTAGAAATCATGGTAATTCAAATGCACACCAACTCAGCCGCATTGATTAATTGAAAAATCAGGGGCGCTATGGGCGCCCTGATTTTTTCTTCTTGTTATTAATAAAACATTTCAGATTGCTTTTTTTATACAAAATATAGATTTTGTACTATATAATAGGGAATTGCTATTCGCACCATAGGTTTTTGCTATTCGCACCATGGTTATACAAAATTTTCTATTTTTAGAATTTATGCACTTGTGTTACACAAAGGCCCGGTGCATTGTTTTTGCAAAAATAATTTTTGGTTATACACTAATGTCATGTAATGTTACACAAGTCTAATTTTGGTAACCTAACCCTGGGTCGGCCAGCATTAAGCTTAATGCTAGTGGGCACTGTCATGATAATGCCCCTGGCGAGGTTAGACATAATTCCGGCCCACCCTAACCCTAAATCTAGCCAATTACTGTACATAAACTAGATGCATATGTCCTAGATTTAGGGTTAGAGTAGGCCGGAATTATGTCTAACCCCACCGGCATTAAGCTTAATGCTGGCCAACCCAGGGTTAGTTTACAAAAATTAGAATTGTATAATGTTACATGACATTAGTAGCGTATAACCAAAAATTAAGCCTTTGTGTAATATAAGTGCATAAATTATTTTGAATTCTAAAAATATAAATTCTTGTATAACCATGGTCGAATAGCAAAAATCCATGGTGTGAATTGCAATTCCCATATAATATATATAGGTTTGTATTATTTCATCGACAACCACTTTACTGATATTATTTCACTAACAAATACTTACCAACAAGTTCATTTTACTGACAGTTTATTTCACCAAAGCTCATTTCACTGACAAGCTTATTTTTAAATAGCACCTAAATTTAGCTCTAATTCTACTCTAACCCTAACGACAATACCAGAATTATTTTGTCAGTAAAATGAGCTTCAGTAAAATAAAATATCAGTAAAATGAACTTGTTAGTAATAATTGTTGGTAAAATTTTATGTCAGTGAAGTGATTGTTAATTAATTGATTGCTACCCAATTTAATTTAATAATAGTAAATAACCTAAAATGACACAAATGATACAAATGATAAATGACTAGTTATTGGATCATTTCAAGGCTCAAATGATCTAGAAAATCATTTAATATATGTTATTTAATATATAGCTAAGATTATTGATAAGAAAAGTAATAAAGCTTGGTAACTTTTTATACAAACAATTAAGCTAATAAAATTATTTTAAATACCAATAAACTAAATGAACTTAATAATCAAAATAATCTTGTTATGATTTAATAGCTTGGAGTCATTTAAATTTTAATCAAATAATCTTATAAATATTACTATAATATACTACTAATACTAACTAAAATTAACTCTATCTAATTCTAATAATAGTAAGATAATGATTGAGCTATAAATAATCCTGGTCTGAAGAACTAGAGTTGAATAGAGCTCTAGATTAAATCATAAGACTCTAATATTAGGTTATAGAATTTGGACTACTAATTTTAAATGAATTAGTCTTAATAGTTAATATTGAACTCTAACTGAGTTATCTTATTAAGATAAGCTCAAGGCTCTTATAAGCTCTTATATATTTTTATTTACAGACTAAAAAATAATTTAAAGAAACTTTTTATTCTTTTGTACCTTTTAAATCTTTTGCATCTTTGATATTTTGTATTTTTTAATTTATTGATATTGATCTACTTACTAAATATAAAAACTAAAATAAAATAATTAAAAAGGTGTAGCAACTTAGAAATTTGGTAAGTTGCTACTTTAAGCAGCAGACCTAGGGTTCAAATCCTACTGGCAATGCTTTAAAAAATAGATCTGTGTTTTGGTAGCTGCTTTTTATTAATCAGTTGGATATATTATCTATTTCTTAATTTGTATTACAGCCAAATTTGTCTGCAAACTTTTTATAAAATTAAATTTTTTAAAAATTTTAAATATTAATTTTAGATATATAATTTCTAAATAAATATTTAATTTTGAAAATTGTTATATATCACAGGTTGCTATATTGCAGGTTAATATGATTTGCCAATTAGATTACAGGATCTTGTATAACAAAATGAATAAAAAATTAAGAAAAATTACAAAAAAAAAACAAAATTTTAAATAACTTGAAATTTCATTAAATAAACTAGTCTTGGGCTTCTAATTAAAAGCTTTTAGCACTTAATTTTGCATATATATATGCACCCTTTGATCTAATATTAATACTAGTTTAGACCCTACCTAATTAATAATCAATTTAATTTTTTTTAATCATTAATCTATGATATCACAACTTGCTAAATTTATCAAAATCCTTAATTTTATACCAATTTTATCAACCTTGTTAAAAAAACTTTTATATATATTAAAAAACTTAAGTGGTAAATCGCAGATAAAGAGTAAAAAATAATGATCATTTTATAATATATTATAGCAGGCATTTAATAGTAATTTTTTATAGTGTGTGAATAGGGCTTTTTTACATACAAAAGTATTTTTTTACTTAAGCAAACCTTTTATATTTCTAATTAAACTTTGCAGAACCAACTTTTCTGATTCTAATGATAGTTAAATTATTCAAATATTATTAGTATATAACACAATATAAGCATTTATTAATTGTTTACTAGAGTTTTTTTATTATGATCAGAAATGTATAGTATTCCACTTCCATATAAGGGAGTCATCTAAAGCCATGCGCATTACGTGACATTATAGATAGGGTGAAATTACTCCTCTTCATAAGAAGTTTTTGTTGAAATTGTTGAAATTATTTGATGGTGAAATTGGTGAAATTAGTTTTTTAATATTAAAAATTAAATAAATTATGTCAAAAATTAATTAAAACTAAACTAAATCAAATACAATAATTGTTTTAAGTTTAATTTATAAATATATTTAAAATATTGAAATTATTGTTGAAATTATTGTTAAAATTAAAAAAATTAAAAATGAATTTCACCCCCAACTATACGTGACATAGAGCCAATAAAATTGTTTGTTTTAATCGACACAGATCAGCCTGATGAAGAAAATAAAGTAAAAAAAAAACAAAAATACAAGAAACGAGCATTTAAACCTACCTTGAGGCATTAACAAAAAATGTCAAGGAGGCAATTTTACTTAAAACTACTTTAACTTTGACCCTAAACTAACTTTTACCCTAACCCTAATTAAAAAGTCAAAAACATATGACCACACACGGCTTTAGACATACCCTATATAAGGCAATTAGTAAAACTTTGCTAATTTTTACTATAAAATTTTAACCCTTTAATTGTGGATTACCACTTAAGTGTAATAAAGTTTAATTAATATAAAATTTGAATTTAAATTTTTCAAGTTTTATATATTTCTATTTTAAAAAATATTTACTTTTAATACAAACCTTAATTTTTACAAGTAAATTATTTAAAGTGCAAAAATGAAAGTTGTAATCTTTTATGTAATCTACAATATTAATATTTAAAGAGTTCATCAAAATATTGTAAATTATTTTTTTAGTTAAAATTTTTTTAAAATTTAATATTTTTAGCTTATAAGAAATATAAACATTTTGATTTTAATATAAATACAAATAATACAAGAATATAATTTTTATTTTTAAATATTATTGTACCAAATTTTATTTAAATATTTTAAATAAAATTTTTTCTATTTGGTAGTCATACTACAACTTTATTAAACTCTAAAGTATAACTACTAGTAAATTAACAATTATTTTATAGAGAAAGTGTTAAGCAGTATTGGAAATCGGTTTGAAATTTATGTTCTCATGAGAACATGTTTATTTAATTTAATGTTCTCAAAAATTTTTTATTTCCCAATTAGAAAAAATTTTTTTCTCTTTCTCTCTCTTTTTTCTTTCTCTTACTCTTTTTTTTTCTTTCTCTCTCTTTCTCTCTTTTTCTCTTTTTCTTTTTCTCTCTCTCTTTTTCTCTCTTTCTCATTCTTTTTCACTCTTTTTCACTCTTTCTTACTCTTTCTTATTCTTTCTCACTCTTATTTACTTTTATTTTCTTTTCTTATTATCTTTCTCATACATAAACTTTTATACTTTTATTTATTCTTTTATTTTATTTTTAGGGGGCTACTATTTCTACCATGGTATTTTGCTATTTCCACTATGGTTACTCAAGATTTTCTATTTTTAGAATTCAAAATAATATATGCACTTATGTTATACAAAGGCCTAGTGCATTGTTTTTGCAAAAATAATTTTTGGTTACACACCAATAATGTTGTATAATGTTATACAAATCTTATTTTGGTATCCTAACCCTGGTCAGCCGGCATTAAGCTTAATGCTAGTGGGCACTATTATGATAATGCTCTTGGTGGGTTAGATATAATTCCAGCCAACCTAACCCTAAATCTAAAAACTCTAAAAACTAATTATTCAAAGCAACATCCAATCACAGTACATATACTAGTTACACAATATATACATATATGTTATACAAAGGCCCAGTGCATTGTTTTCGCAAAAATAATTTTTGGTTACATGCTGCTAATATTGAGTAATATTATACAAGTCTTGTTTTGGTAACCTAAATCAAGTTGGGTTAATTGAAGATAATTAAAATTATAATACTGTACAATATTATATTAAAATCTAAAAATAGAAACTTTTTATATAACCATGGTGGAAATAGCAAAATACCATGATAGAAATAGGTATTCCCTATTTTTAATTAGAAAATTTATTAATTTACACATAGTGTTTATACACGAGTATAATTTATTGATTTACAAATTTTGTAACATATCAATCAAAACAATGTTTGCAAACGAAAAATAAACCCTTGCTTATGATTAGGGTAAGGGTGGGTTTGGGATTATGGCAAGGGTTATTTATACCAAAATTTCTCAAGGAATTTTTTTATTAGAAGATAAAAGGTGGTTTCATAATCAAAATTTTAAGATATCAGTTTGTTTTATATTACCCATGTATATACACTCCATGTACAAATAGAAATTCTCTTTAATTAATATATTTAAAAATTATTAATGAAAAATATAATTTATTTAACAAACCATATAAACAAAGCTAAGTTATTCATAATAATAAGATTATACTTCATATGTATATTTTTTAAAAATTAATATTTGAGGTTTTTTATATATTTTTAAAAATGTTATTGGTTTGGCTCAGCCTATATATTTAGTTTTTTAAATAAGCTATTAATATTTCTCAAATGTTTAAATAAATAAGTAAATATAATATGCTATTCTTTTTTACTATAGTAAATTTATAGATTCAAAAAAATTTTTACTATAAATTTTAAGATATAGTACTAAAGTTTAAAATTATAATAACTAAAGATTTGTTAAGTAATTTTCTTATAAAATTATTATCATAGTAATTTAACTCTATTTATATAATAAAGGCTATATTGCACCAAACTAGAAATAAATAAACTTATAAACTATATTATATAACATATTTTATGATTCAAGAACTGATCTCTATTTCAACTACTAACAATTAAATATTTGTAAGCTTAATTAATTTAAATTTTTTTTATTTTTTGATAAGTCTGCTAGATACTTGTGAGTGAACAGAAGAATACTATACTAAAATATATTTTACAAAATATTTGGTTCTTTCTTATATAAGCCTAACACTACTCAATATTTTAAAAAGGACCTAAGTATACCCTGTCATACTGTTTCCCTAATAAAACAGGTTTCAGTGGTGACCCATTAGTAACTATACCAAAAGGACTTTTTACTCTTTTCAATGAAGCCTAACATCAATTAATTTAAATTGCTATATTAATAAAAATAATTTTTTATTATTTTATATATTTATATAAAGAATATATTTTTCAAACTTAATGTTCTCAAAAAAATTTAATAGAGAACATCTTAAATTTTGTAAATGTTCTCAAATTAAAAGTGATGTTCTTATGAGAACATGAGAACATAAAATTATTAACATTGGTATTAAACTATTAATATACAAAGTATAACCTATCTGGTTGTCTAAAAATACCTAAAAGTGATCTGCTATAGAAACTTTCTCTTATTATAACCCTCATCTCAATAGAATTTGAAGTATCTGAAACATTAACTATAGTTGCTATCTGTTATAACCACTTACATATTTAAACCTTTTTCTTCTAGTTTTTTAAGAAGAAGGATTCTACTAGAATAAAACAAACCATTATAGAAAATAAAGGGATAAAAAAAAAATCTATACTATCTAAATAAATAACTAAATTATTCAAAACTTAAAAAAGAAAAAAAAAAGAAAAAAAAGAAAACAGTACTATATAAAAATAAAAGAAAAATAAGAAAAAAAGCTATATTTAAAGGAATCTTCTAGAAAGAAAATTTTATTTCAGACTTTCTTTACAAAACACCTTATATATTATTTTTCATATTCACTTGCAACTAGATTATGATTTGGTAAGTGCATTTCCAATTGGAAAAAATAAACACTGCTAATTTTTTTGAAAGGAGTAAACTGAGTTTTTCACTTTTTAGCAAAATTTCAAAAAGTCCAAAGAGAAAAAAATAATACTTGTATCAAATTTTAAATTTTCTAACAAGTGTATTAAAAGACTTATTTGCTATACTTATTGTAAACCACATACAAAGAACTTCATTGATAAATGATTTCTTTTTCCAAAATTTTGTATACAAAGAAACTACCTCTTGCTAGTTATTTTGTATACTAATGCCTCTGGTTTGCACTCCAAATATATAAGAGTTCTTGCAGAAAGAAATAAAAAAAGACCCTTAGTTGGCCTTTATAAAAACTATTACTTGGTAGTGCTTTTTTTTTTTTAACTTTAGCAAATTTTTTGTTTCTATTTGTATAAAAATTTGGTACAAATGATTATCAAGATTGAAATATTTTAAATAATTAAAAAAATTGATCTGAAATATTTTATAGTAAAAATATAGACAAATTTGTTTACAAACCTTTACAAATTAAGAAATAGCCTTGGTTTTACCAGAATTCTAAAATATACAAAGATAGGTTAGATATTAGTTTGCTTATTTTTTGTATTTTTTATACAAATCTTTTTTATTTGTAGTAATTTTTTCTTATTTTTGAAGCTTTTGCAGTTCATTCTATTTTTGGTGATTTATAATTAATCTGACCTATCTATATATATTTTGGGATCCTGTTCTACTATCTCAAGTAGGAGATTTGGGTATAGTTATGTACTTATTATATAGACAAATCCAAAAAACTAGAAAAAAAGAACTCTATCTAGCAAGTTCTAAGTAAGAAGATAGCAAAGATCTTTGATAGTGCTACCAAAACTAAAATATTAGAAACTAGAACTAGAGAACTAGACAACAAAGACCTTTGAAAAAAAAGTATACTAATCTGGCCACCAGAGATATATTAAAGAAAAAGGACCTATATTTTTTTTGAAATTTCTCTAGCTATCTATCTTTACTAGGAGCACTAGTGGTACTTTTTTTTATTAAGGTCCTTATTATTTTGTATATTTGTTTTACATCTATTTATTTAGATTATTTGTACTATCTAATTCTGTACTTGGTTCTTTCCTAGGTACACCTCATTCATATAACCTTGCCAGGCTGGCGGTGTCTTCAGTTTCCCTTTTTTTTCAGTATTTTTCTGGTAGCTGGTCTAAAAAGAGTTCTCTATGCATCTAAGTCTGTCATTTGACGTCCTGGGTCTTTCCCTTCGTGGTGTAGGCCCTGTTATCAAGCTGCAGTTTCTTATCTCACATGGTAATCCCAGAGCTTTGCCTTTAGTTTTTCTGTCTTTCAAGCTTGCAGTATCCTTTCATTTTCAGGTATAGGCAGGGTCCATCCTGAGTATCCAACTTTATGATCCATTCTTTAATTAGATTTGTACTTCAAGCCTTATTTCCTATCCTATTTTAATAAATTTTATATCAGATTTTCCCTTTTCTAGTGCTGCATAACTAATGTGCCTATGTTACTCAGCCTTACTGTATCTGTTTATCCATAAACCAGTATTCCTCTCAAAGATGCTTTTTATTTGTAGTCTAGCATAGTTTTCATCACCGTTCGACTTGAACCAGTGACCTTGCGAATGTGACCTTGGTGTGCTAACCACTTGTGCAATTGACCCTAAGGTCAAGGACCTATATTTTAAAAATAGGTACCAAGAAAAAAAAACATAATAGCACCTAATACAAGATAAATTATCTATTTGGGCTAATTGGTATAAAATACCAAAAAAGAACTAAAAAGAAAGTAAAAGTGGGTACTATATTAAAGTAAACCTTATAAGAGCAGAAGTATATAGTAGTAAAAGAACAAAAGTAACTTTGTCCTGCAAGTATTGGCTTTAACTATAGTAATACTTACTAAAGTACTACAAAAATCAGATAAAAGGGCATCCATAAATAATGTTATACAAGAGGGATCAGATAAAAAATAACAATTTTTTTGATAAATAAGATCAAAAAAATATAATATAATTTTTTTTAGAAAAAATTGCTTAAAAACTGATCCAAGTCCAAATTTAATAATTTTGGCACTATTTAATTCGTTTCAGTAAGAGGAGTTGAATAGCACCAATTTTATTTAATTTGGATTAGTGAATCAGAAGTTATTGGCCAAATACTATTAGTCATATCTTTTTTTATAAAATTACTATATAACCAATAGTTTTTTGCAAATATCTTGTAATTCAGTGATCCAAATGATATAACTTTAATATTATTGGATTTTTCTTACTGAGACGAATCGAATAGTACCTAAATTATTTAAATTGGATTGCTGTATCGCAAGATATTCAAGTTTCTGAAAAATTTTATATATTAATATATGGATTTTGAAGAAATTTTTTTTATATAGTTTAAAGGGGTCAAGGGCTACTATGTGGGTATATAATATTATTTATGGATGCCCCTAAAGCAGTTAAAATAGTCAAGAAACTAATGATCAGAAAGTTTAAATAGCCTATTACTATAGTTGAATTTGTAAATATAGCAGCTAGTATGAAACCTTAGAATAGACCACTTAAATTAGAAACTAAAAGTGTGTGCATAGCTAGTTGTATTCTTATTCAAGTATAATTCCTGATAAGTAACTAAATAAAATTCTATGCCCAGTATTAGGCACTTTAAAACTAATTAAAATAAAAATTAAATACAGCGCAAATCTGGTTTATATTATGCCAAATTTAACTTTTATAATTTTTTTTAGCTTAGTTTTAAGTCCTACAAAAAATATATAAAAGAAACCAATTCTACAAAATTCTTTTTGGTTATACTAGGCCAGAGCTATACCACTAACTATTTAGACTAAATTGAATTTAATACAAATTTAAATTATATGCAAAAATTGAAGCCTAGACTAATTTATTTGTGATCTAAACCTACTAGAGAGGTTAAGACTCACCAAGTTTGATAAAGTTAAAATAAAATTTATAGGAACACTATATTTAACCAGGACCTGAAGAACTCTAATACAACTCAGATCTGAGTTTGTATATTTTAGTAGTATTTTAGCCAAATAGATGTATAAAATTGAAAATTTACTATATAAAAATGCAACTTTTGATAAATTTTTATGCAAAATTTTCTTTTTTAGAATTATCTGAGTTGTATCAGAGTTCTTCAGAGTCCTATTTAACACAATTGACAGCCAAGAACCAATCTTTTTAAGAGCTGTACCAATGAGTACCGTATTTGTCTGAAAATAAGCTACCCTTTTTGGCCAAAAAGTTATACAAAAAATCGTGGGGATAGCTTATTTTCGAATTGTTAAATTTTTTGAAAAATTGAAAAATGTACTAATAAAAAGTTGTCCAAATGCCATGAAATTTTACTAAAAGCGTATTTATTTATGCTGAACAACTTTACTTATTTGACCTTTTGAAATTTACATAATAAAAAAAAGTTTTATATATAGTACCTGTTAACGATTTTTTTAAAAATTTTTCTAAAAATCTGGGGTAGCTTCTTTTGGAGGTAGCTTATTTTCGGAAACCTATAGTAAACATGAGTTTGGATTAATATCAGGTTGCTATATATAATGTTTTTTGTAAAAATAGTTGCCTTTTAGTTTGTGATATAGTAGAAGTATGAGTAGAAGAAGAATAGGTTATTTTATTGTTTTTTCTCTATAGAGTAAATTGGAAATAGTAAGGTTTCCATAATTGTTTGTAAGATAATTCAAAAATTTGAAAAAAGATTTTTATTATAATTTGTGAGCCTAATTTGAAAGGTAAATTAAAGAGTCTAAGGTTTTTAATAAGGCAAGAAGGAATTAAGCCTCTAAGTATAGTTAAATAAAAGGCTGGATAGTAATAAATAGTTTAATAAGTTGGAATATAGTATTTGAAGAAAGACCTAGATCTGTGGAGTTATTAGTAATAGTAATAGCAGTAAGGATAATCTGATTAATATTGTTTGTATTAGAAAAGAAAAGCCAGTAGATAGGGGGCATCCAAAAATAATGTTATGTATCCCCTCATAGTAGTGCTTGACCCCCTCTACTATATAAAAAAATTTTTCAAAATCTATATGTTTATATATATAATTTTACAAAAACTTGAATATATTATGACACAGTAATCCGATTTGGATGATCTAGGTACCATTCGATTCGTCTCAGTGAGCCGAATCCAATGATACCAAAAACATTTCATTTGGATCACTGGATCAATAGTCATTCACAAAAAACTATTGATTTTATAGTTATTTTATAAAAAGACATAATAATATATAGTTATTGGATGCGAAGCATCCAATAACAGGAGTTATTTTTAAAATAACTCCATTATCAGGCTGTAAAATTTTAATGTGATAGCTTCTGGGCCCCAAAGGAGCCAGGTATAGAACATAAATTTTATTGTCAGATAAACAAGTTATTGGTGCTTGGCATTCAATAATGGTGTTATCCGGCAGCTTATGCTGACCAGATTGCCAAATAACTTGGTTATTTGGCAGCAGTGTTTAAAATAGCATAGTAAAAATCCAGATCCACTGGTATTTTGATAAAATTTTGAGCAAAAAAACTGGTTTTTAATATATAAAAACAGGATTTTTTTGCTTTGCACCAGTAAATTTCAAATCCTATTTTAAACACTGTTTGGCAGTATTCATGTGTTTTCTGCCAAATAACTTGTTATTTGGCAGAAATTACATGAACGTTGCCAAATAACCAAGTTATTTGGCAATTTGATCATAGTAAGATGACGAATAATCAACAGTATTTGGCTAATAACTTTTGATCCAGTGATCTAAATAAAATGAAATTGGACTATTCGACTTCTCTCACTGAGATGAATCGGATAGTACCAAAATCATTAAATTTGGACCACTGGATTAGTTTTAGGCGATTTTTCTAAAAAAATTGCATTATAGTTTTTTGACCTCCCTTACTTAAGAGGCAAAATGTTATATTTTGTTAGACCCCTCCCACCCCTCTTATATAATATTATTTCTGGATTCCCGCTTAGAAGAATCATAAGTGTTATATATAAAGCAGTTGGTATTTGAAAATAGGTTAGGATAAATTGAGTGAAAATAACAATATGAAGGTAGTTTATTTAAAAATAACTTAATTTTAAAAGCTTTAAGGTTACTAAGTTTAAAATTGGTAATGTTATTTGAAGCTTTTTGATTATTGTTAAAGTACAGCCAAGTAGAGTTCTAGTCAAAATAATGAGTAAAGTGAGACTATTCATTGGTACATTGCTAAGAGAACCATAAGGCCATGTTATGAGCTTTGCAAATATTTTAATGAATTTTCATATAGGTTGTAAAACTTGGGTATTTTTTCAATATAGAGTATAAAAAGGAATATATGATTTGGTATAATTAAGATTAAGAAAAAAAGTGAAGTATGTTGATTGGCTAGTTGATTAGCATGATTATTAAAAGGGTTATCAGAATGAGCTTGAACTTTATGCAAAGTTAGTTGGATATTAAGGATTTGATAATATATATATATTTTTTTATATTAGGGGGAACCCCGGGTGTAGCTTCTGCCCAAACTTTTATTAATACTTAAGTAAGTTGACATATTGCCGAAGTACATACATATTATATACAAGTATTGGAACTAGGACTTTAGGTAATACNATTAATACTTAAGTAAGTTGACATATTGCCGAAGTACATACATATTATATACAAGTATTGGAACTAGGACTTTAGGTAATACAACTATTTATCCACGACTAAAACTCACCAGAGCCTTCCATATTCCTATTTATATGACTGACCTGGCTTGTACATTCCTCTCCAACCAACAATTGGTATTCACATGTCTGCCACTTTATCTACACTACCTAGTATCATCACTTCCAATTTGGTGTATGTTGCCAGGTAGGCGCTTTGTGCTTTCAGATTAGTGTATCTGAGATCCCCTAATGCCGTACTTTTCAGGAGTTCGTATCTCAAGCCATGCAGCTACCTCTATCACATTGGGTTAGTATCTCAAGCCTGCATACTGCCGCAATTAGCCGGGTTCCTGCAACTTCGGGGCTCAGAATTTAACATTCTGAATTCGGTAATGTGTGAACGACTGTACTTCCCTCTATGGTAACGATGTAACCAGGCTTGTTTCGCAAATGCTTCCAGTACTAGATATAGTTGGATGGCATCATGAGGCTCAGGGGGACTCTGTTATCACTACATGCACTTGTACCAGCTATACCCGTATTGGTGGTCCCAGCACTTCTTAGCGTCCAAAGACTCCCATATGGGTACGCCCAAAGCCCGTTGGGTCTTGACACGTACATGCCTCCATGCTTCCACCTCTCACTGGCTAGTGAGTTCTGTTTGCCCTTACAGGTTCATTCTGATCCCCAGTACTCACATCCAACCCTTTTTCCAACCTTTACTGATCTCTCCCAAACTACCAAACCAGTTAGCTCGGAAGGATTGGTCGGTCCGGCTTTATGTACCTGACGGACTCCCTCTTCTTGGTACCTAATTCTGAAACATAGGTCCTTTCCTCCGGTACGACTCCGGCAGCCATGTTGGTGTCCCCTCTTGCCATAGGGCTTTTTCTGTTCAGTTCTTTAGTCTCGAGCCAAAATCCCGGTCTTCTATAGTACTGTTAGAAGATCTTCCTTACCTTCTTGCTTGGGACTTGCCAAGCGGGTTTCAATTGTTCTGGTCCTTTGGATTTGTCTGTGCAACTTACACAACTACGCTAATGCTCCCATTCAAGATGGTGGTACCAAGGTTACAGGTAATATACCCGACTGATCAATGAACAAATATTACCACAACACAGGCCTATTTTTCAATTCGTCTCTAGTGAGATTTGAACTCTAGACCTGTCGCTTGGGGGTAACAACCAGACAGCTTCTCTATGTCACCACACTCAGGATTTGATAATATTAAAGAGTGTATACCATATAGGCCATATTAAATTTAATTTTTTTGAAAGAATTTGGATTAAGATGTATAAGTTTGGTATATTGGATATAATATAAAACTTTTTTTTACTAAGTAAACTTCAAAAGTTTGATTAAGTAAAGTTGTTCAGCAATCAAAATACACCTAAAGTAAAAAACTACATCATTTTGTCAACTTTTTATTAGTACATTTTTCAATTTTTCTAAAAATTCAACAATACGGAAAATAAGCTACTCTATGTTTTTTGTATAATTTTTGGCCCAAAAAAGTAGCTTATTTTTGGGAATATATAGTATCATTTTTATCGAATTTTTTTGTATTTTTACTTTATTTTTTTATTTTGATATTGATTTATTTTTTCTTTATTTATTTTGATTTTTTTTCTTTTTTTAATTTAATTGACAATTCACGATAGAAGAAGAATTTTAACTGGGGGAGATTTTAATAATAAAACATAATAAAATATGTTAATACAGGAATCATGATTCCTATAGTTTTATAAATTTTTTGAATTTTAATTGCTTGTAACTTTTATTTACCTAACTAATTTTACTAATCTAGCTATCATTAGAATCACAAAAACTAGCTCTACAACTTTTATTAGAAGTCTACAAGATGTTAACTTAATAAAAAATTAACTTTACATAGTCAGGAATGCTGATTTTTGTAATTTATATTAAGTGTTATGTATTTTATTAATACAAATTCTCCTTTTTTCGCGAATTGTCAATTAAATTTTTTTCTTTTTTTAAATTTTTTATTATTTATTTTTTATGATTTTTTTTTTATTTTTATTTATTTCAATTTTTAATATTTTTTATTTATTTTTTTTTATATTTAAATGTTATTTTGATTTTTTTTCTTTTTTTATTTTAAATTTTTTTTCTTTTTTTAAAATTTTTATTATTTATTTTTTATAAATTTTTTTATTTTTTTCTTTTTTTATTTTAAATTTTTTTTCTTTTTTTAAATTTTTTATTATTTATTTTTTATAAATTTTTTTTTATTTTTATTTATTTCAATTTTTACTATTTTTTATTTATTTTTTTTTATATTTAAATGTTTTTAAATTTTTATATATTTAACTTTTTTTATTTATTTAATATTTTATTTTGTATTTATTTATTTTTTTATTTATTTTTTATTTATTTTTTATTTAATTTTTTTTATTTAATATTTTTTTATTTATTTAATTTTTTTTCTTTTTATTTATTTTTTTTAAAATGTTTTTTTTTTATTATTTCAATTTTATTTTAATTTTAATTTTTTTATTTAAATTTATGTTTTTTTAGGGGTTATTTATATCTTGCGGAGGTGGGTATTCTTATTTTTCATACCTCCAATCATTCCAATAGATGATTGAATTTTGTATAATGATTGAATGTAAACAAAGACAAAAAATGTAAACAAAAATTAAAAAATCTAACTATTCTAAAAAAAATTAAAGATATTATAAAAAAAATTTTTCGCCTATATATAAAATCTCATGCAGAACAAGTCTACTTAGAGAATTTAGAAAGATTATCTTAGTATACTTTAAGATATTATCAAAAAACTAAAGGAAAAAATAAAAAAATAAAAATATCCTAAAATTCTATTAAGATGATCTTTGTTTGGCGACTAAGTAAACTTGTTTAGCATGAAATTTTGCATATAAGCACATTACCTAAAAGTTTTTTTTATTAATATTATATGAGATATTGTTAAAATAAAAAATAACTCCAAATTATTATTTAACAATTAACCAATCAAAATCGAGATGTGAGATGCAATGTAGATCGCTAGATGCGAGACATACATTTTTCTTTTTTTTTATATTTAAATTTTATTTTATTTAAATTTTTTTATTTATTTTATTTAAATTTTTTGTATTTATTTATTTATATATTTAAATACAGAAATATAAAAAAGGTTCCAAGTTATACAGATTTAAAAATATAACATATAAGTAAAAATTTTTTTATTGCATTTTCTTTTTTTTTTAGTACAGTACTACAATACTAATAGTTTTTTTTTATATTTGGTAAATTAGCTTTATGTTGTCTGTGTATTAGTTGCAGGTACCAATATACATTCTCAAACTAGTAACTAGCATGATAATATGAACAAACAGAGCACAAGTAAGTATACTTTTTTTATATATATATAAGTACTAATATTTTTTTTGAAAAAAAATAGTACAATTTTAGTATGAAATATAGCATAATAATATAAACAGATAGAGTATAAGTATGTTTTTTTTTTATATAAGTTCTAATATTTTTTTTGAAATGAACATGGTATGATTTTAGTATAGAATATAGCACAATAATACAATAAATATAGTATTATAGTTCAGGATGTAGCAAGATAATTAGTATGGATAGGGCAAAGTACGTTAGTTGGAATATAGCATGATAGTTGGAATACTGTTGGAATATAGCATGATAGTTGAAATTGTGTTTATGTTATATTTTATATTTATTTTTTTGTATTTTTTTTTATTTTTTTAATTTTTTTAGCTTTTTTTAGAGTAATAAAAAAGAATACATGTAACTGATTTTATAAAAAAATCATGTTTTATAATTGTAATCATGTAATAAATTAAAGAAATTGGGTAATTATTACAGTATCTTGTTGATTCTGCATGTGATCAGAAACTGATACTAGTGCAAATCTTATGTTTTTGATGCTCCTGCACCTACTTTTTTGATACTCCTAAATGTACCCCAAAAATTTTATTACTTTTTTGAGACACAGGGATTTTAAAAAAGTCACATAACTGCCACGATTAAAATCAACCAATGGAATTGCAGATAAGATTCTAATAAAGTGCTTAAAGTTTTTTTAATCAGAACTAATTTTTTTATTATGTCATTATTATTTGAATTTCTAATAAGAGTTGCAGAGATGAAAATTACTATTCCATTAGTAGTAAATACATCAAAATTGGCTTAGTGTACCACAAGATATGAGTAAAAAACTTTTTGTGAATTTTTAGTTTTTTTAAAAACTTTAAAATTTCACGAAAATTTTTTTACTCATATTTCGTGATATACTAAACCAATTTTGATATGTTTGGAATGGTAATTTTCATCTCTGCAACCCTTATTAGAAATTCAAATAATAGATATAATAAAAAAATTAGTTCTGATTAAAAAAAACTTTAAGCCTTTTATTAGAATCTTACCTGCAATTCTATTGGTCGATTTTAATCGCGGCGGTCACGTGACTTTTTAAAATTGCTGTGTCCAGTGTTTAAAATTCAATGTTCTCATGGTTCTCAATGAACATTTGAATTTTTTTAAGAACATTGATATTTAGAAAAGGTTCTCTTATTTGATGGTTCAAAGAGAACATTTATAAAATTTTTATGTTCTAGATTTATTAATATGAACAATAAATTATATAAAATGTTCATCAATTTGATAATGTAATTTGATCATGACAAATTCTGCATAAATATATATATGTATATACATATGTATATATGTATATAAATACTATGTATAGCACATATATTTAAAGTTGCACAATATAGATAACAAATAAATATTAAGAAAATCATCTTTAAAGATTTTTAAATAAAACATTCATTAATTGTGCAAGAGTATTATTATTGTATAAACTTATATAGATAATTTGTGTCAAATGATATGCTAATACTAAGCAAGCAAAAAGATACAAAGTATTTGTTAGTATGAAATTTAAATAGTTAAATAACAAAGTAATTTGATTCTAATTTATCACATTAACCAATAGTAGCATCAGTAAAATATTATAAAAAGTCTTGTTTTATTATAAGCAAATATGAAAAGCACTTGAAATTTAACAAAATTATTAGAAATTGAATTGTATAATATATTGTATTATGTTGAAAAAAATATAAAGAATTATATACAAACTTTAAAAAATTATTAATAGATAAGTATGAACTTAGTATGTGAATTGTAAGTATAGAATATGAACATTTTTTAAAAATTAATATTCAATTTATTTAATATATAATGAACATTAAAAAGTTTTTGAGAACAATAAAAATTTAAATTATGTTCTTTTGAGAACATAACTTTAGATTTGAATTTTAAACACTAGCCGTGTCTCAAAAAAGTAATAAAATTTTTGGGGTACATTTAGGAGTATCAAAAAAGTAGGTGCAGGAGTATCAAAAATGTAAGATTTGTGATACTGGTAGTTACTTAGTGCAGATTTGTATAAGATCTATAAGATCTAATAATTTGTGAAGATCTGCAAAAAATTTTTCTTTGCTGACCAATGGCAGGGTCACAGATATACATAGATTTTTAATAATTGAGTTTTTAAAAAAACTGCACAAATATGCACCATATTTATTTACCTGATAATAGCTTATATAAAATTTTATACTATTATTAAGGTTAGAATTTATTAGTGTATTTTCTTAATTTTTTTTATTGTGCATATAGCAATTAATAAAAAATTTAAAAGTTACCTTATCTATCTATGTATATTTCAGAGTCCCATTGGGATTGTGAAGTGTTAATATTAGTAGTCCAAGGTGTAATTGATATAGAATTTGGAGGACCTGGACATATAGTACAGAGGTCATACATTACACATTTCAGCAAAAACTCTCAAAATTTGAGAAGCAAAACAACAGTTTTTGGCAACTATCTTGGCAACTAGTGGT
This sequence comes from Gigaspora rosea, assembly GCA_003550325.1. Taxonomy (NCBI): domain Eukaryota; kingdom Fungi; phylum Glomeromycota; class Glomeromycetes; order Diversisporales; family Gigasporaceae; genus Gigaspora; species Gigaspora rosea. Next base: position 394,318 of record QKWP01000063.1, read on the forward strand.
CCAATTTGAATGAACTTTTTTTTAAAATGAAGCACTTAGTGAGGCGCATCTAAAAAAAAAGTTCATTTAATTCTCATTACTAGATCAGAAGTTATTTAAGTAAATATAGTTTTGTCATTTTTAGCAAATTAGGTCAAAATTGGCCAAAATCCAGTTATGACCTATATGAGAGATGTTTAGGGTCCTGTATTTGGGTGCTTGAAGTATCTACGAGCTTTACTGATAATTGTATCTTTGTTAAAATAAGTAAAAACCATGATTGGAGTTTTATAGTATATGGCAAGTATAATAAGCAAATGCATTAATGCACTGGAGTTGGTAATTGCTTGAATTGAACAGTGGATATTGTTTTTAATAATACTTTCTTCTAAAAAGGTAAACCATAATGGTTGTTTTCCAGTAGGTAAATGGTGCACTCTGATTATTTGCAGAACAAAGTTGTTCTAAATAAAAAATTTGTTTGTGACAGAGTTGTTGTTTGAAGGTTTTGTATTTGGGATAATATTGAAGAATTTGTTCAAGTGGAAGGTTTCCACTATTAATAACTTTGGGCCAAATAATCTTCAGATTTGCTATAATATTAATTTTTAGTCATTTTAACAAAAGAATAATTTTAAAAGTAGTAGTTAATCTATTAGATCCATTAATATTAGGGGAAGGGTGTTGTAGAATATTAGTTGTTGACTATAAATTGTTTTGAAATTGTTGTAATCTAATGCGAGTAAGAGATATCTAATAATTAGAATCATTAATTCATATTAAAAAGTTAGAAATATGATGTTGAAGTTGTATCTCCTATATATTATATATATTGTACAAGTGTGAATTAAGCATGATACTTTTGGGAGTAGATCTTGATAAATGTGATTTATGTTTAGCAACAGGTAAATATTGGGATAAAATTTTTGTGCAGGTAGAGTATGGAAGAACTATATTATGTAATCAATATTCTAAAGTAGGAATTATAATAGTATTAATAATATAGGTAATTTGTTTGTCTGTAATTTGTTTAGTATTAGCAGTTTGTATAAGATGTGAAGCCTTAGCTCAGATAAGTTTGATTTGTTGTATATATTTGTTATTGAGAGTAAACCAGCATTCAAGAAATTTGAAAGGTTGATTAGAAGGCAGAAAAGTTAATGAATAGTTTAAGTATGTTATAGAGGTTGATTGGAGCAAAAATTGATTTTGTAGGGTTAATTTGTATATCTACTATTTGGTAGAAAATAGTAACTGTAGAGAGATAATAGATTCAAGTTCTGTTAAGGATAAAACAACCCATAAGGTATCATCTATGTAAGCCAAGACAAATGTAGAGCATTTAAGATAATGTGTTTGGGATAAGGTAAGATTGGTTTTCCAGGAAGTTTGTAAAGTATAACCCATAAACTGAGTAGATATATGGTTAATAAGTGAGTTGTAGTAGAGAGGAGTAATGGTCAATGCCATTTTTAACAGAGTAAAAATTAGTAAGACCAAGGTTTGTAATAACACAATTATATTGATTAAATAGGAGATTAGAAAGAATATTAATAAGTAGTAGAGGCATGCAAATACAAACTAGTGATCTAGTAAATAGATCAAATTGAACAGAGTCATAAGCTTTGCTCATATCTTGGGATATAAGCCAGAGTGGTTTGTAATTACAGTTGGATCTTCTATTGTGAGATTTACTGTATTAAGTGACTTAATGATATTATTATATAATTGAATACAAATTAAAATTACAGAAATCAGATATTGTTCAATAAATAATGTAATTAATAATGTTGACAAGAGTTTCAACATTATGAATATGTGTTTACTTAGAGATACACTTTTATTCTTATTTCAAAAGTAAATCTCAACCAAGTTGTTAACTCTAACTCTAACTTGAACTGTATTATTTCTATTTTGACCTCTTAGTAAGTTATTGTTTTATTGAAGTGAAAAGGTGGATCTTATATATGTTTTCTTTACTTAATAAATACATGTAATTTAGACTGATGCTATTGATTTATTATTTTTTCACTATTCTAGGTTTGAAAACCAGAAATAGCATTTGTGTCTAGAGGTGCACTTGGTGTAAGAACTGGATATGCAATGTGCCTGAACCAGAATGTATAGGTGCAAGAACTGGATTGTGTAGATTGTTTAGAAAAAAGGGATTAAACAACAATAACAGAAATTGAAGGTACAAAAACAGGTATGTAGCCATAGTATATGCTGTCGCCAGATATAGCGATGTAAACCAAATCCGAATGGGACAATTATAACTTTCTATTTAATTTAGGTCTGGAGGTTGACTATTGTTATAATACAAAACGCAATACAAACCCCAAATCAGTATCTATTTATTTTTGCATAACCCAAACTTCAAGGACCAATCATCTCTGCAGTGAAATTTACATTTTTGTGACCTTATATTAAAATATTTTTTCGATAAACTTTCTTTTGATACTAATTAATTGGGATATTAGTCATATTGTATTAGATATATTCGATGTATCAGAAGTGATGAGACTACCTATAATTAGACAATCGATTCATCGATTATTTGATTTGTCAATTAGTCGATTGGTCAATTAAACAGCTAATTATTTAAGAATATCACCCGGCTATTTCTGTTGCTAATTTACATGTATTCTACCAATTTTTTGGTTCTTATTTTATTCAATTAATTGATTATAATAATTATCAACTAATCGATTACTTGACCAATCGATTAGTCAACTAATCGATTAGTCGATTAATCGATTGGCCAATTAATTGAGTACCTGAATAACATTGATTAGTTGAGTAAAGTGATCAATCAACTAATCGATTGAAAAAATTTTTCATCGATTTATATCACTACCTTGTCTAGTTACCAAGCGTGAATTTTTGCAGCCACTAAGTTTAATCACAGCATGAAGTACTTGCCAAAGTTACCAAACATGAGGCCCTTGCACTGCTACCGAAGTCACAGAGCTTATATAAAGTTATTCACTACTACTGTAGTCACTAACATAATATCTTTGCACTACACGTATCACGGCTGTGATGTCTAGTTACTAGATGTAAGGACTTGCATTTGCCTTCAATTACAAGTCACAGAGAAGGGTGGGAAGATAAAGCCAACCTTCACTACAAGACAAGTGAAAAGTAACCTCTTCTTTTTAGATAAAAGGGCCTTAATATCCTTATTGGCATAAAAATCACATCTTTCTTAAACTGCTGATTACATTAAAATTTTGTTTCAATTTAAGTTGATTCTGAATCCTAAGATTCTATTTCAATATACAACCTGTACCTTTAGTGATCGCCGTATAAAAAATTTTCGTTCAAATCTTTGACGATCAGTGATAATTTCATCAATCCAATAAAAAAATCCTGAAAAAAAAAGAAAATGCCAAATACTGTATTAGCTAAATAGGCAAATTAATTTGTATTGTGTTACCAATTTTTGAGTCTAAAATTTTTGCTTTTACTGTCGTTAATTATTGCAGCTGTGATTTTGCTCATGTTTGCGGTTAAATTATAAACCAGTATAATTACATTTATCGATTTATGCCATCTCCTATTTTTTTTTTTTTTTTTTATTATAAAGTAGATTCATTGATAAAAATTACATCAATTAAACATAATTAACAAAAGTTGAAAATAACATATAGACATGAATAATTTTATTGAAGTTGCCTAAAAGTTAAACTAATTCTACCATCTTTAATCTTTTTTTCTTTTGGAATTGTATGCTTCCAAAATTGTTGAGTTGTACCCTTCATAATTAGCATAGAACCATTCTCAAGTATAAGTTTATGTGTTAATTTCTTATCAGATTTATTTTTAAATATAAATGTTCTTGGTGCACCAAAACTGACAGAAGCAATAATACCTTGAGGTACAAGACCTTTTTCACTATCCGAATGTTCACCGATATATTCATTACCATTTTGATACCAATTTAATAAAACAAAATTAAATTTGGCATTTAAAATAGATTCAATTTTTTCTTTAATAATTTTTATGGAAGGTGGATAGTCATTTGAATCAACTTTTGCACTAGTTCCGGAATAATGATAAGCCATCTCAGGTGTTGAACCAAAAGAACAAGTGAGTCGGTGAGCAGGTGAAGTGTGTCCATGTACTTTTAAGATTGGACGTGACCAATGAGAGAGAGATGCTAGATCAGAATAATAACTCCCACAGTCTTGTAAGGAAAAAATGGGGGAATAATAATATACTTGAGCTTGAGGCATATCTAACTCAATAAAAGCTGTTTCAATTTCTGCTGATTTACTACTTGAAGTATTAAGAGGTTTTGGCTTTTTTCTCACAGAAATTGAATCCTCTGTTGATTCAAGTTGTTCTGATTGAGTGGTTTGTGCTTTACGTTTCATATTGTAAAGAATAAGTTAAGTCTCTATTAAATCAAGTAAACATTAATACGTAACTAGAAATTCTTAAAAAAAATTGTCGCTACAATTCAGCAATTCCGGAATCAACATTGAACGTTTGAATATGTACGCTGTACAAGTTGTACAAGTTGCACAGATGATCTGTATTACATGTATACTAGTGCGATAAGTGGCACAAAGTACCATTTAAAAAGGCGACGTTCGCTACTGTATATCATTTTAATTTAAACGAGACACTTGAAATATTCTAAGGGAGTTTTATAATAAATTTATATAATATATAGAGTATTTTGTATATCGATTTAAGTACTGATCCTATTAGAATTAGATGAAAACATATATTATGCCACAACGAACCTATGTAATCATTTTTCATATCACTGACTAATTTTCCGTGCCGGCGACCCAGATTTTAATTTTTCATGAAAAAATTTTTATAAAAAAAATTAGTGCGAGCAAAATGAAATTTCTTGAATAGCTTATTTTAAGTGCGCAAATTAATAAATATGTTTTATATTCACGAAAATAATTAGGGTTGTTAATGGAGCACTCAGAAACGGGTTATATGTTTTATTAATATCTGGAGTTCTCCATTAACAACCCTAAAAATATTGTAAAAATTAAACAATAAATAATTAATAACAAGCTTCATCACTTACATTATTAAATGTTCTTTTATACTACCGGTAAATGTTGTCACTCGAACCGGATTGGACATCTAATATATCCGGCAGACAAATCTATTAAACGACCAATTATATGAGATCCGGGAATTTCGATATTGACAGTCAACGTTTGACAATATGAAAATTTTATTTGATTCGCAAAAATTACAGCATAATTTAGAAAAAAACTCGGACATTCAGACAATGTCCTAGTTCGAGTCATATCACTAGGACTCTTGAAATTGTTCGATAAGATGCAAACAAACTTAACAGACCTAAATTAAGTATCACCTATTTTTGTATTGTTAGTCCCATCACTAGTTATCTCGCTAGTTTGTCACAAAAATGAAAATTTTTTTTTTGTGTCTAGAAGAAGCATATTGTCATTGAGAGTCAAGGTCTATTTAATCATTCACAAAATGCAGTTCGTGAAGTGAATGAGATAAATTGAAGAGAAAAGTAAGAAACCTAACAACATTATTGGTTTATTGTAGGCTGCCAGATCATCCACAGGTCAAATCACGGAAGACCTAGGACCGATTAGCTGGAAATATTTAACAGGAGTACAATAAAATTTTGAAAATATTACTACTACAAACATACAACGAACGAAATACCAATAATGGATTAAATAATTATAATATAGAATATACATACCAGTACTAGCTATTGCTAGACTATCGAAACTTAATAACTGGATTAAGTTATTACAAATTTTACTAACTTGCAATAAAATATGTTAATATTTTTTTCTAAGTTCACAGTTTCTCTAAACCAAGTGATTTTAAGCTTTGTGTTTGTAGGTGATACTTAATTCATTACATTTATTATATGCAATTTCAAGTTGCATTTTTGTAATCCTTATTTGATCTTCATCATTTTGATTTTTGTATATGACACTGAGCATGTACAATGCTTTGGATTCATTATTTGCAATAATGTTTAGATATTTAATCGCTTCAAGGACATCTTCATTATTATTCTTCCAATAAAAAATCTCACATAAAATAATTCTACATTTCGAATTTGTAATTTAAATTACTAAATTGTATTATATTTATATTATAAAAAAATTATTGACAATTTTAACTACTTAATAAAGTTATTGATTATGTTTTTGACTTCTTTAATAAAATTAGAAGTAAAATTTTCTCCTATGTAGCACTCTGAACTTGTCTTTCAGTTTTTAAAACCACTTATAATTTTTATTATAGCCTAGAGCAGTGTTGTAAACAGGACAATTTTGAACATATTTTCAAATTAATGTTACTTGAAATTTTTATTAAATTAATTTCGCAATTAAAACAATTAAAGATCAAGATTTTTTTGAGGAGGTAAATTTACTAAATTTTGTTTGATAATTGAAAATATATATATATATTTATATATTTTTAAATTATGAATTATTTAAACTTGGGACATAGGCTTGGACAGATAGCTATGCAACGTAGGTCCTTTTTAGCAGTTCAGACTAATTATATTGATATGCCTGGTCAAAACAAATCGTTAATAATTCTGGTCAAATTTGCAGATCATTTGGCCAGATCTAGAACAAACAACTTTAAATGTGGTTAAATGATCTGCAAATTTGACCAGAAATATGAACAACTAGCGTCCGACCCGTGGCTCCGCCACGGGATCGTAAAAATTTCGAGCTTGATCAGGTCTCCGAAGTGTCTCCGAATGCGTCATCTATCTATTTAATAATTTAAAATATCTAAGTTAGCGATTGATTCATTATATCTTTTCATTATATAATTAATTTCATTCTATACCTTAAAGTTATCGTATTATCTGGTTAAATTTTTAGCAATCTAGTTAAATCTTCGGATGCATCATCTATTTATTTAATAATTTAAAATATAAATTTCTCTAAGTTAACGATTGATTCATTATATCTTTTCATCTTATAATTAATTTCACTTCTATACTTTAAAGTTATCGTATTATCTGGTTAAATTTCTAGCAATCTAGTTAAATCTTCTGATGCGTCCGTCATCTATCTATTTAATAATTAAAAATAACAATATTTTCTCCAAATTAGCGATTGATTCGTTATACCTTTTCATCATATAATTAATTCGTTTCTATACCTTAAAGCTATCGTATTATCTGATTCAATTTCTAGCAATCTAGTTAAATCTTAGGATGCGTCATCTATCTATTTAATAATTTAAAATAACAATAAATTTCTCGAAGTTAACGATTGATTCATTATACCTTTTCATCATATAATTAATCTCGCTTCTATACCTTAAAGCTTTCGTATTATCTGGATCAATTTCTAGCAATCTAGTTAAATCTTCGAATGCTTCATCTATCTATTTAATAATTTAAAATAGCAATAATTTCTCCAAGTTAGCAATTGATTCGTTATACCTTTTCATTATATAATTAATTTTACTTCTATACCTTAAGTTATCATATTATCTGGTTCAATTTCTAGCAATCTAGTTAAATTTTGGATGCTTCATCTATCTATTTAACAATCTAAAATATAATTATTTCTCCAAATTAGCGATTGATTCGTTATACCTCTTCATCATATAATTAATTTTACTTCTATACCTTAAAGTCATCGTATTATCTGGTCAATTTCTAGCAATCTAGTTAAATCTTCGGATGTGTCATCTATCTATTTAATTATTTAAAATAACAATCTATTTAATTATTTAAAATAACAATAATTTCTCTAAGTTAGTAATTGATTCGTTATACCTTTTCATCATATCATTAATTTCACTTCTATACCTTAAAGTTATCGTATTATCTGGTTCAATTTCTAGCAATCTAGTTAAATCTCCGGATGCGTCTATTTAATAATTTAAAATAGCAATAATTTCTCCAAGTTAACGATTGATTCGTTATACCTTTTCATCATATAAGTAATTTCACCTTAATGCTATCGTATTATCTGGTTAAATTTCTAACAATCTAGTTAAATCTTCTATTTAATAATTTAAATAACAATAATTTCTCCAAGTTAACGATTGTTTATTATACCTTTCCATCATATAATTAATTTTACCTCTATTGCAAAACTTGCTATTCCAGTGAAACACAAAATTCTGTTATAGAACTTGCTTACTAACGATTTCTATCGCAGTAGCTGTTTTCAAAAAGATGCAGAAAAAATTAAAAATCCGGGAACTACCGTTAATTCTCCATGATACAATAATCTGCATCTTTCCACGCTTTTTGAAAACAGTTGCAAGATACTGTGAAAATTCTGTTACCGGTTATTATAAAAATCATGTTACAAAACTTCAAATGATCAAAATGTCGCAATAATTGCAGATGATCACGGGAATTTTGTAATAATTACTCACCTTACGTATATTATTAAATTATGCAAGTTTTTCCCACACTCAGGTCACATTTTTCAGATACGACCAATCAAAAACGTTAAAACGCACGAACCCAGAATTGAGTTATATAGATGGTTTATTGATCATGTGATGCAAATCGCTGTGTTGTTTCTCTTTTGCCTACTTGTTACTTATTAAGATATTTGATTGAATAATGTAAATAATTTATCAGCTATAACTGGTCATTAACTGTATGACTGACCATAGTCAACCGGTCATAAGCAGTTAACTGATCGTGACCGACTGTGACCAACCGAACCCGGGGTTCTTGAAAATAGTTTATTTTCGAACACATACGGTACCTCTTTAAGATCACATTAAATATGTAAAGAGGTAATTCTATTAACCACACCTCTATATAATCACCAAAAAATGCTAGCTAAATAGGTGATTATACAGAGGTATGACTGTATATAATTACTACGCAGTTACTGCGCATTAACTGTTAAGGAATTTAAGTTTTTGTTAAGAACAAAACAAAACAAAATAATCAAAATAAAAAAACCCTACACTTAATAGAGAGTTATATGCTTTATTAAAAAATTGTGCATTCATTAACATCATTTATTTTTCCATTTTGATTTGGCATAGGATTTTGGTTATTTTGATATAGCAACCACGTATGGTCTTTTACTTTTTTAATTCTCAGTGTTATTTATTTTTACAAACGATTAATATCTACATGGTTTTTTTTTTTAGATATCCATCGACCATCGATTAATGATTTTAGATTATACATGCTTCAAATCAACCAACACAGATTAAACTTAAAAATCAAAGCAAACTTCTTGAAGGAATACCATTTGGAGATAACACTTTTGATTATGCATTTCAACGATATTTGGCTTCTGGATACCCTAAAGAGAATTGGCCAGATGTATAAATAAGATTGTCATAGTTTTAAAACTAAGATGAATTCTTAGAGATATGCTTGTTTGAAATTAAATATTAAGTTTATAAATATATAAAAAAAAGTGTTACTTACAAAAAAATTGTTTTTCAAAAAGTTATCGGAACCTTCCATTACAATGTATTATGCAGGACCATCTTCTTGCGTATCTCAAAATTATTAGTAGCTTTTCTTTTACTTGAATTAATATTTTATTAATAAAATATTTTAAGAAAAAACACTAATAAACAACGAGAAGTTGACTTGCATATATTTCAAAATTAGAAAAATGCACAAAACTAAGGTTATATTCTTCATCTAAATTAAGCAATATAATTAACTAGCACTCTACCCGTGCTTTCACACAAAAATAATTGCATTGAGAAAAGGTGTGGAATATAATAATAAAGATGAATAAATTAGTTAATACAATAATCTAAAAAAAAAAACTGGTCAGTAATAATAGCATAATACAATAATTTAATTTTCAATAATGTTAAAGCATACAAACTCAAAATTAAATGATATAGATAGATACAAAGTATGTGGCTTACTAACGTGTATTATTAATGATATTCATATCCAAGTTAACATCAAATATAACTGAGTTATGATCATTGATTTTTCATTTATAGATTGATTACAAATTGTGATGGCATAAATCATGCAAACAATCAAAAATATCACAATAATTATTTGTAAGCTTGCAAAAAACGGTTCTTTAATTGAAGACAATTCCGACGTACAAGTTGAAGAAGAACAAAAGAAAAAATTTGATAAAAGATGAAGATGTCTTTAAAAGGCTACTTATGTGCTTAATTTGATGTTGTCGATGTGAAATTTTAGGCATGTTTAAGCATAAAACGATATTAGAAGTATCGATTAACATAAAACAAATAAAAAGTTGTATTCGAATTTTTAGTTAAAAAATAAATAAGATTTGTACATTGATAATAAATATGTCTTCATTTTATCAAATAAGATTTATGAATTTTAAGTCTGAAACACCTTATTACGATAACATTATATTATATATATCATCTATTTCATTTTCTGATTTCGAAATCTCAATATGGAAGGAAATAGGATTTTTCGAACACCCACTTATTTTCAAAATAAATTAACTCTATTAGTCAAAGTTAAAAAATTTAACATAAACAGTATAGATTTACATGCTGTGATGTGATCATTAATTACGTAAAGGCAATTTATTTTTTTTTTTGGATCAGCCACAAAATCTACAAATTTCTTTTTTTCTAAAATGTCTCAAATTCTCGCAAGTAGTAACGCTCATTCAAATGAAGATATTAATGTTCAGTCAAGTGGAAGCAGGTAATAACCTAGAGATTTTTTTGTATTAAAATTATGCACAGCCAAACAATTTGTACTTTATTTAAATTTCTTGCCAATAGTTCAAAAAAGTGCATATTGAAAAAGTTAAAAAAATTATTTCGATTAAGTCATGTTCATTTTCCAAAAGAGCAAATTGATGAGGCTAGGTAAGTAGGCCTAATACAAGTACTTCAAGACATCTAATTGAAAGAATTGTAGTTTGCCTTTGCAGATTGGATCAAACGTGTCAGTAAGACAATATAACAAGTTCCTCGAATATAAAGCGCCACGTGGGTACAAGTATAAACGATATGATGATGGTGGTGTATTTATCATTGATATGTCAAGCCCTGAACGTTCAGACATTGTTGCATTTATAGGCAGCTTATTTGGCGCCTATAATGCTCGTTTTGCACCTCCACCTCCACCACCTGCACCTCTTAATTATCCAATGATTATTGGTGGTGATAGTTGTAAGAGAATTATTACTCCATTCAGTTCATTTATTAGATTATAATGTTATAGCATGTCTTTTTATCTTTCTCTTAGTTCATTATAGTCCAGATGGATCTGGGGCAAGAATTGCTCCAGATGTTTGTATAAGACCAAATAAGATTTATGTTACAAACCCCACAGTTCCTCATCCAGGTCCTCCTCCAAGTGATATAAATGTATATTGAATTTAATTTATTTACATATTATTTTAAGTCCTAATTATATTAATATACACAATTTTTATCTAGGGCAATTCTCATGCCAGAATTGTGGTTGAGATTGCTAATTTCCAATCCACCATAACTTGAACACAAAGTGTAGATTGTGGTTACAACAAACTTATATACGCTATGTGTTTGGCATAAAGCTCCATAGTCCAAAGAATGCTAGGGACTCTCAAGGCATACGATTGAGAGAAATGATTGCTTGGCTTTGGACCCAAGGAGTAGCAAGACCTCAAAAAGTAAAAACACTCCTTTTATTGTCATTTTTTTTAGTTTTTGTGATTAAGATATTTTTCTTAAATTTTTATAGTGGGACTTTGGAACTTTTCCAGAAAATGCTATAATTTTGCCTGGTCTCCCCATACCAGCTACTGGATGCACTGGCCCGGGTCTCCCAAATTTCACTATAAGCATTCCAGTTATAGAAGTTTTTTATAACCCGCCAAATCCAGTTCCTGCAGATTACGCATCTGTGATTCCTGCTGCACTCACACCCACTATTGATCCTGGTGCGACCCTTGACATTGATCTTTATTTAATCCAACAAATGGTCCTGGATTCGCAGAAAAAGTAATTAATAACAATAGGAAATATGATGTATTCTAAAAATTTATCGTATTAAGCTAGATGATTATAGGTTAAATTTTTATCTATAGTTTCAGAATTTATAAATAGCTATTAACTATTTAACCATGACTGATGTCAAATACTTTCAAGTCCAATGATTAGTAGAATTTTTAAAATTATTATTTAAATAGTTATTTTAAATATTTAAAATACTTTACAGAAACATGCAAAATCATAACTATATAGCAACTATATATCTACTGCACATGTTTATAAAATATAGTAGGCATATTGCTACTCTAAAGTAAATATATAATTTTTTTTTATAATTAATAGATAGAAATTTTAACAATAATAATATAATTTTTATATATATAAATAAAGTTAATATATAAAAAATACATAATAAATACAGTATAAAAATAATACGTAGTAAATATCTGATATAAAAATAATACAAAGTAAAAATAAAAATAATATACAGTTAATGTAAAGATAATACATAGTAAATATCTATTTTATTTATATTTGTAATATAATAAATATCATACATGATAATATATAATAGTTATAAAACTAGGATATATTTTTCTTAAAAGAACACACTTGTATATGTATTGTATATGACAGCAGCTATCAAAAATCCTTATAGGGTTCGGGTCCCATAGCTTAGTTGTTAAGTTCCCGTTCCCCCACAGACAAGGTCAACGGTTCGAGTTCGGCTGGAGGTAAATACTCTGTAACCAAAAATTGGAGCCTATAATCGGATGCGAAGCCCTGTGGCGAAGTCCATGTGAAGGTACATGCTTGAATCAAGGAATTCCCGGAAGGAAACCGATACGGCAGAGAGCGGGCACTATTATAGTGAGAAATGTGGAGAATGCCGTCGACGTTTGTGGAAAAGGATTGGCCTTGCCAATTATGGAATCACCTCTGGCACAAAAATCCAAAACCGGTATAGATGTGGGATCTACGTCCGTTATGGT